>PVKN010002920.1:0-13712 GCA_004027915.1 Capromys pilorides
AAAAAAGAAGAAGAAGAAGAAGAAGATGAATTAACTGCAGATGATATTTGAAATGAGGCAAAAAAAAAAAAAAAAAAAAAGCAAGGTAAAAAAAGCAAGCGAATGATCCCAATTTGAGAGCTGCTAATATAAAGGAGCACAAAAGACTTTTCTCAACCTTCGATTAGCCCCAGACCCCAAATTGTCACCCCAACCACCACACCACATACCGTTGCACATAGTTCCCAGAAGGTGCCAATTCACCATGTGCTCTGGGGTAAGTCCCTTCCCGGCCTCCATTTACCCATCTATAAAATGGGCCAGTTCTGTCATCCTGGTACATTTTTCTTCTCCTGAGTTAAACAAGGGGTTTGTAAATGCTGGCCCCGGCACTGGTTACATCTGAGCCCCAGGGTAGATCATTAAAGCGCTCGTCCCTGGGCCCTAACACTGGCAGCTTTAATTCGGAAGATCAGAGGTATGACCTGGGGATATTTTCAATCAATCCCCTCAGTCAATTTTGATTAGCAGTTTTGAGGACCACTGGGTGGAAGCGTTCAAAACCATTCACTGATCACTCAACAAACACTCGGCATTCGTTCCCTCCGGGCCTCTTCTAGTGCAAGATGGGGGAGGGGATCCTAAGATCTCTCTGCCTCCAAGTACCCTCCAGTTTCTGACTCCTGGAAGAGCTTCAGGAACCCGCCCACGGCCAGGATTGCCCATGCACTGGCTGCTCCTCCAAGGTCTGAGTGCACCTTAATCAGTCACGATGGACTTTCCTTCCCCCAAGTGGCCACACCAACTTCACCAGTCCCCCGTGTCTTGCAGAACATGGCCACAAGCCCAGCCAGCGGCAGAGGTCATTTCCATGCCCCTTGAAACTGGCTGGAGTTGGAATTTTGTGAGCTCCCTGGTGACTGGAAAGAACCGAAGTGACCCTCTATGACCTCCAGGTGACGTCAGAAGGGGCGATGTTTCTTGCCCGGCTTTGTGTCTACCTTTGAGTGCCCACCCTGCCGGCCTGGCCGCCATCTGCTGAGAAGGCCAAGGGGCCACACAGACATGGTGCGTGAGGTCTGCCCGCCTTCTGCCCCAGCAGGTCGCAGCCCTCTGAGCAAGCGAGAGCTCCCAGCCCCTGCTGCTTGCTTCTTGACAACTGCAGGGCCCTGCTGTCAGGAGATGCGTCTCCATCTGCAGACTTACGAGTAAAGTCAATGTAGCCACTGCTTTAACCCACAAAGAGTTAGGGTGTTTTGTTTTGTTTCATTTCTTACCAAACAACAAAAACCCATCACATGAACCACTGAAGTGCTCCACCTGTGTGAGCCAGGTACAAGCGCCCCCCTTCTGCGAATCAGAAAACTTAGCAACAAGGTAAAGCCACTGGTTCCTCATTACACAGATAACTTGCCAGAGTCAGAATCTGCCCAGCTTCAGAACCTATATGATTTATTGGTGTGATTGTCAATGGGGGAGCCAATTTGGAGGGTGTTGAACTGGGAAAGAATAGGAGAATACCTGGAGCAATGAGCCAAGGAATGGCATAGAGAAAGGGAGGGAAAGTTGGAAGAGCTGATTTGCCATTGATAGATGGAGGGGTGAGTGGATAGATGGCAGGATGGATGGATGGATGGATGGATGGATGGATGGATGGCTAGGTGGGTGGGTGAGTGGATGGATGGATGGATGCATAGGTGGTAGTTGGGTTGAATGGATGGATGGATGGATGGATGGATGGATGGGTTAGGTAGGTGAATGGGTGGGTAGGTGCAAGGAGTGGATGGATGAATGGATGGATGAGTGGATGAATGGGTAGGTGGGTGGGTGGATGGATGCATGCATGCATAGGTGGTAGTTGGGTTGGATGGATGGATGGATGGATGGATGGATGGGTGGGTTAGGTAGGTGGATGGGTGGGTAGGTGGGTGGGTAGATGGATGGATGGATGGATGGATAGGTGGATGGATTGGTACAATAGGTGGGTGGATGGGTGGGTTAGGTAGGTGGATGGGTGGGTAGGTAGGTGGGTGGATGGATGGATGGATGAATAGGTGGATGGATTGATACAATAGGTGGGTGTATGGGTGGGTAGTTGGGAACAGTGAATGAATGGATAGATGGATGGCTGGGTGGGCAGGTGCATGGATAGATGAATGGATGCATGTACAAATGGATTGGTACATTAGGTGGGTGGATGGGTGTGTAGGTGGGAGGAGTATATGGATGGATGAGTGGGTGAAGAGTTGGCTGGTGGGAAGAGTGGATGGGTAGATGGATGCTTGCATGGATGGATGAATGTGTAGGTTAGGTGGGTGGCTGAATGGATGGGTAGATGATAGATAGATAGATAGATAGATAGATAGATAGATAAAAATGAAAATTGTCATGCTCAGCAGCTAACTTCATAGACTGCCAGCTATTCTTCCAAAACTCATCACTTGTTCTGATGACCACTTCGCGTGCAGCCCTATGAGATGACACCACCTCTTCTTAGATCGTGTGACATTCCTCTTCAACAAGATGAGACGGAAGCATCAGAGGATCATTGATTCAGTGTCTCACCTCAGGAGAGCAGAGGCAGGACCCCAGCCTCCACAACCTCGCCTGCTGCACGTGTGGCACTGTGGCTCCTCCTCCCATGTGCTCCTTGGGATGGCCCAGCCCCTACCTCACGTTCCCGCTCCTCTGGCTCTGGTGCCCTGTGACACACTAGAGCCCAAGCATCACACAGCGGCCTTTACACTTCTTCGACCAACAGCCTCGTAATACTATTACTGCGGATGGCTTTTCATTCCCAATGCCAAACCTGATTTGGAGGCCACGAGGCTGAGGGTTTCAATCCCGGCTCTGTGGACAGGCTCCGGGAGCCCTAAGTGACTGCAGCTGACAGACAATCCAATTGTTATTGACATTTGCGTCCGATTGTTCATCAAGGAGGCGCTGTCCTGTAGGCTGCATCATTCTATTACCCGCCTCCCTCTCTGGCTCCTCACTAAGGACAAAACCCCTACATGCCACGAGGGGCAGGCACATCAGTCACGACAGCATCCACATCTATCAGAGTCACTTGTGTGGGCATGGCTTTGGGGCCGCTGGAGGAGGGGAGAGAGACAGCAAGAAGAAGTGGGGGTCTAAATCCTTGTGCATTGAGTTAGAAAGGGAAGCAGTTACTGAAAAGGGCAGAGAATAAATTACACTGCAAAAAGCAGATCCAGGGCTGGGGAAATAGCTCTGTGACACAAGTGCCTGCCTGGCAAGTGCAAAGTCGTGAGTTCAAACCCCGGTTCCACAAAAAAAAAAAAAAAAAAGCAGATCCGAGGAAAGGGGAATTAAAAAGAACTAAGATGAAGGACACATGTGGACCAACTGCCCACGACAAATGTCATCCTTGTGTGTCACACACACGCTAACAAAAACGAAAGTTTGGTACAAGGTCCTGAGTTCAATCCTTGGTACCGCCAAAAAAAAAACAAAAAACAAAAATGAAAGTTTGAAGCAATAGATATACAAGGAACTGCACCTACATTTGTGCTGATAGTAGATAGATAGATAGATAGATAGATAGATAGATAGATAGATAGATAGATAGATCGATAGACAGACAGACAGACATGACACTTGGGGAGGGAACTATTAAGAGAAATGTTATCTCAGGACAATTTCTTTTTTTTTTTTTTTTTTAATGGCTGGCTCAGCCTGCCCTGGAGGTGGGGCTGGCACAGCCTGTGGTGCCAAGGATCAAACCACCATCCCTGCGGTTGCCTAAGCTTTCCAAAGCAGGTGCTTTAGACTGCTGAGCCATCTCACTGGCCCATCTCAGGACAATTTCTTAACAGACACTTGATCACAAGAGATCCTATCAGTTCGGTTACCCCACCCTCTCCTTCCAAAAAAAGCAGCCCCCATTTATATCTTGCCCTTCCTCACCCCCTTTTATTTGACTGTTTTCTCCCACGTCCTCCATTGGCCCCACCAAGCGCTTCATCTTGAGAAAGCCCAAGCTGCCCATCTTTGAGGTGTCAGCTGCCTCTGATGCTGGCACTCTCGTAATTCTGCATTAATTCCAAGGACGTGTGAAGCCCCCTCAGCTCCAGGAAGGCCAAGGTCATCCTGCAGAGAGTCAGGAAAGGTTTGCATGGATCCCACCCTGCCATCCTTGACTCTTAACAACAAGGCAGTCCTGTGCAATGGCGGCCATTGAATGCTCACCGTGGGGACACAACAGTGCCACTGGCCTTCCTGACAATCATGCTGCTCTGACCCACACAGACCAGGGCTCTTCTTTATCCAAGTAAATAAAAGTGGGACACTAAAATTACCCTTGAGAGCTGTACTAGAAAGACTAAAATTCAAAAGAATGGCAACATGGGCCAGGGAGATAGCTCAGCAGTCTAAGCGCCTGCCTGGCAAGTGCAACAACTCGGGTTCAATCTCCAGTACTGCATGCCATGCTGACCCTGCCCAGGGCCTGCCAAGCTGGCCACCAAAACCGGGTGTGGTGGTGCATACCTGTAACCCCAGTGCTAGGGAGGAGGAAACAGAAGGATCACTAGGAGTCTGAGCTGCAGAGTGAGACCCTGTACCAAACACATAAATTTAACAAAAACAACATAAAAAAAGAATGGCAATGCCAAGAACAGACAGGAATGTGGAAGTACTGTATTCATCAGCCTCCCACTTCTGGAACAAAAGTTCCTGACATACACAGGTTAGAGGGGGAAACCTTTCTTCTATCTCAGCATTCAGTCCATGATTAGGAGGCTCCAAGGCCGTGACATCATGGCGGGAGGGTGTCGAGGAGAGGGGACACGCTCCTCATTGCACCCAGGAATTGAGAGGACAGGACAGAGACAGAGCAGGGGGGATGCACCCCAACACTCCTCCAAGACATGCCCCGCAACCCACTTCCTCCAGCTGGGGGTGGACTAGCCACTGGGCTACGAGCTCATCCACAAGTTGGGAAACCCATGAGGTTTACATTTTTGACCTGGGCTTTAGCTCACAACCGTAACAACGTCCAGCTATGGACAGGGTCACTTAGAGGGAGGAGAGGAAGAAGTGGCAGCGAGAGTCAGCAGTAGCCGCTTCATGTTTTATTCAGCATTCTTCTCTAGGCCTTGAACTGTTATGAAGAGAATGGATTCGCATCTCGCGCACTACTCATTTTTTAGCCAGGATGACCACATTAATAAATAATAAAATGCTTCTCCTGCCATCACCTTCCTGAAGGGTCCCTTTTCTCGCTCTCTCTTCCTTCCTGTATGCGTGGCTTTTGAGCTAAGTCTCCATTAAGACAAGGCTTGTGTTTATCTCAGCAGTCGATTTCTCCAGGGGCCTGTGCCTCTGCTCTCATCACCCTGAGAGGCCCAAGTAGGAGGATCATAAGTTCAAGCTCAGCTGTGCCATTTAGCAACTCCTTATCTCGAAATTTAACAGGGGTTAGGGTAGGAGAGAGGTCACTGCAGAGGCCCTGGGTTCAATCCCCAGTACAGAAATGAAAAAAAAAAAAAAAAAAAACCTCCCATCACACCACGTGACTCCAGTAAAGCCAGCAACAGTATCCAAGGCCAGAAAAGCAGAATTTGGCAGATATAGCTCTGTGACCAAAAGTCCCTTCTACTCAGGGCTGTCTGGCCCCGAGCTGGTGCAGTGAGAGGACCCAGATGATGAGAAGAGAGGAGGCCTGTGGTCCATTTTCACTGCCAGAAAGGGATTAGAAAATGCTCAGTGGAAGAACAGATGGGCCGCTGTTAGCCCCATGTTTCCTCGAGCTTGGAGGGGAAATATAAATCCAATCTGTTTCAATTACAGTGAAAAACACCAAGCTCCGCTGGAACCAGGCTATGATCGGGACTTGGACTTTGCAAATACTCATGGAGCTCTGCGACACTCAGCCTCCGAGGCTGCTGCGGGACCCTGTGCAGCCTGGACTGGGCAGGGGTCTGGGGTCCCCAGCATCCCCTTCCTGGAGTGGATCCATCGGGGACCCTTCTTGCTCTGGAGTGCATCACCCCAGCTTTGAGGAGCTGCTTGAGTGGCCGGAAAAGAGCTGGAGGGCAGCGGAGCCCTGGAGCTGCGGGCCTCCCCAGCCCTCACCTCCTTCCCAAGGGAGTGCCGAGTCTTGTCCTGCCAACCCTCCCCAGTGATGGCCTACACACGCTCCTCGGGCTGGGTCACTTCTGGGTTGCTAGTCAGTGGGAAGTCAAACAACGAGGAAACTGCCTACCTGCTGGCAAAGCTCCTCGGCATTGGGGGCCTTTACCAAACCTTGAAACTTTCTTTTTCCTAGCCCATGTGGGGCTGGGTGAGAGAAGATTCCATTAAATGTCTCTTCAGCAAATGTTGCCAACCAGAGAACAGGAAACAGAGGGTTTGTGGGCTCCCTGGTCTCTGCCATGGCTACTCAGCACTTGCAAGGGTGTCCAGAGTCACCCTCCTTCAAGTGCCCCCAGCATGGAAATGCCCCCCAACATGACCACTGAGGGTGATCGGTCCACAGCCACACAGAAGAACTCAGCGGGGTCCACTGGTGAAGAAACTGGGCACGTGGCTACATGGCCCTCTTCCATGGCTTGACGCACATCCGTAAGAATCCCTGCACTCTGCGTAACGGTGCAATTACAAAGTCACTGTTTAGGGCCAGCAAGATAGCTCAGTGGTCTAAAGCACCTGCTTAGGCAAGCTTGGGCAACCACAGGGACCATAGTTCCATCCCCGGTACCACATGCTGTGACAGCCCTACCTCCAGGGCAGGCTAGGCCGGCTATAATATAAATAAAAAGGTTTAAAAAAAAAAAAAAGTCACAGTTTAGGGAGAAAAGGATGTGAGAGAACAGCACTGCAAGACTTTGTTCGTGAGGTTTTTTTAAACTAGAAACTTAAAAGAAAAGCAGTGGCACGATTTCCCACTCGTCAGATGCTTCGTAAGGTGCATGCAGAGCCACCCAGCAGGCGGTGTTCAGAAAAGCCACCCGTTTGATTGCAGAGCTATACCGTGGGCCCTGGGAAGGGTACAAGGGGGCCATCAGGACAGAGACGCCAGAGGTGGGCTGGGTGCACCACACGACGGACGTGGCCAGCAAGCCTGAGCCGTGTGTATCATGCACCCCCCTCTGTGGCTCAGGTCAGTGGCTTTGGTGTTCCACATTTATTTAGGGTCTCTGGCAACAAAATCACCCAAAGCAGCTTTGCCTGCTGTTCAGATCGTTCTTAATTATATCAGTCCTGCTGGCACGGATTCCAGTTTTCAGGACAAGCGCCCAGCGGCGCTGACCTCACCCAGGCAACGCGTCCGTTTTGCAGCAGCCTCAGCACCAGGTAGAGCTCGAGTGGAGGTAGGAAGTCTTAATAGCAGTGATGCCGGAGAGGGAGACGGAGCAGCGACCGAGCGGGGAGCAGAGGCCGTGGGCCCTGTGTCAGGCTGATTTCATGCTGTGGCCACTGCTCCGGGCGCTGCCCTCTCCTGTGTGTTCTGCGACAATACGTGCGTAAGTCTAGGGGGAGGCGTTCGCCAGGGATGAGGAAGCCACGCTGTCTTCCAAAGGAAAGGAAAGGTGGCCTGGGACCAGGGAAGGAGGAACGGGGGCAGCAGCCAAGATGGATGGCCCGAAGGCTGCCCAGGTGCAGCAACTGGCTCGTGAGCACCCAGGGTGACTCTAGGTTCTCCTCCTCTTGGGTAAGAGATGCCACTGACCCCTGGAAATGGACCTCTTGGAGGTTCACACCTGTCACTGTCACAGAATCCCGAGGCAGAGTCATCCCCCTTCAGGCCATGCGCACCTCATGCCTGGCATCCAGAATCTGCCACGGAGTGCACGCGGAGTCCATCCTCAGTCTGAAACATAAGGATGACAAATGAATGCTGTGTAAAGAATGTATACGGAGGACCAGCCAAATAGCTCAGCAAACTAAAGCACCTGCTTAGGCAGACTCAGGGGTCAGAGGTTCGATCCCTGGCCTGCCACGCCAGCCCTGTCCTCAGGGGTGCTGAGATGGAGACTGAGAGTGGGCGTGGTGGTGCATGCCTGTAATCCCAGCACTTGGGAAGCTGAAAACAGGAAGATCACTACTAGTCCGATCTGTGTAGTGAGACCCTGTAGACCCTGTAGACCTCCACTACATATAAATAAATAAGTAAATAAATAAGTACACAGTTTTGCCAAGCAAGTGCCACAGTGTGAGGAGGAAGAGGAGGAGGAAGGGGGTTTGCCAGGCTTTGGGCACAAACTGCCAGAGAGAGAGAGAGAGAGAGAGAGAGAGAGAGAGAGGCAGACCCAGATCCCAGCATAAAATGGTATCTCCTTGCATTTCTCTCGCCACCTTCCAAAAGCTATCTTATTCCCGGCTCCACCTCCACATGGTAAGTAACTCAGATGTTAAATTTCAAAGTTGGAAACGTGTACAGGAGGAGGAGAAATCAAAGCCTCCTCCTTTGCATCAATTGTGATGACTTATGGTTTCATGGATTGGAGCTTAGGAAGCGCTCTGGTTTAATTAATTACTAATAGCATAGGCTGACCCTACCCTGTTCTTTCTGTACCACAGGTCCCCTGAAAGGCCTCCCCCCCTCCACCCCCAAATCAACCTCTCACTTTAATCGTCTTCTTTCGGGGGCGGGGAATAGACAAACATCAAGTAGATATGTCACAACATTCCAAACTTTCCCAGTGAGAGCTTTTGGAGTCTGAGTAAGTTAAACTTCAATCCCTCCTGGGGCCCAGGACTTATCTCCTTTATCTCTTGTAAAGGGCCGAACAGACTGTGGGTATTCAACAAGTCGTAAATAACACTCGATTATATATCTGTTGCATGTGCAGTCTGGTGGGGAAAAGCCGATTCTGATCAAATCAAGGCCCAGCCGTCACCCAAGACTTGGGCTGCGGCCAAACATGACCTCATGGGAAGGTTTTGCGAACAGTGAGTGAGGGTTGTGTCTGCCGCCTGGCTGTGTCTGTCCTCACAGATGTCCCGGGGGAGGAGGATGAGGGTGTTCCCTAAAGCATGGAGTTTTCTCTTTCTACACATTGTCCGTGACTTGCAGGTTGGTGGAGAGTTGGCCGTCAGAAGTTAATATCTGCTGAATAATAATAATAATAATAACAATAATAACAATAATAATAATAATAATATGGGGCCCCAAGTGGGGTGGTACAAACCTGGGATTCCAGTATTCTGGAGGATGAGGCAGGAGGATCCTCACAAGTTTGAGGCCAGTCTGGGCTGCCTCGTGAGACCTTGATTCCAGAGGAAGTGATTTCAATGAGAAATTCCATTTTAAAGATGGAGACGTTAAGATTCAGGCAGATGCAGTGGCTTGTTTGGGTCTCCCTGCTATGAGGAGCAGTGCAGGATTTGAACCCAGGCCCAGAGGCATACGTTCAAACTCTGTCTGCAGCTTCCATGGTTGTGAGCATACCAACCTTCACGTCTGGCTTTAACCCAATAACACTGGCACAGCTCCAGCCCTCCTTGATCTCCTGGCTCGGAATGTGTCTCTCCCCATCGGGGCATCTGTGCCTGGCCGGCAGCGGCCACATGTGTCCCTTCATTGTCAAGTGTCCCCAATGCCTAAGCACAACCTGCCTTCCATATCCACAGCTTCAACCAACCGCAGGCAGGAAATACAAAGCTACAAACTGCCCTGCACCGAGCGCATGCAGACCTTCTCCTGCCGTTGTTGTACTCGCTCGATGGAACGGGACCACCACTCCCCACTGTTATGGTTTGTGTCTAGTTGTCCCCCCAAAGCCTCATGCAATCATGGGGCAGGGACTTCTAGAGTTTGAAACTTGACTCATGATCCACTGGGATTATGTGTTTTAGTACTGATGGGACTATGGGCGTGAGTACTGCTGGGATTATGGGTGTGGCCTAAGGCGGATAGGCTGAGGCAGAGAGCCTGAATGTGATATAAAGAGAGACAGAGAGACAGACTCACACTGTTGCTCTCTGCACCCTGGTTGGTCGGTTGCCTCTGCTGCAATTGCTCCACCGCCATGAACTGCTGCTCTCTGCCATGTGCCTCTCTGCCTTGGAACCAGCCGAGTATGGACTGAAGCCTTCAGTAACTGTGAGCTAAATAAACCTTTCCTTCCTTCATTTTGGGTGTCAGGTACTTGTCCCAGCAACGGGAGAAGAGTAACTGAGACACACACCATGTTCGTCATATGAGGCACCCTAAGTCACCCAGCTGTGGCGTGCTGTGCAGGGGAAGATGAGGGAAGGCTGCGTGTAAGTACTGCTCCCGCTGGTCAAGAGACTGACACATCTGCAGGCTGTGGCACTCATGCGGGTGCTGGATCAGATTCACCATAGATGCAGGGGTGGGGGGGAGGGAGAAGACGGGGAGCAAGTGAAGGCCGACGGGGGAGGCTCAGCTTGGTCACTGCACAGTTAAGGCTGGAGGGTCTGCTCGTGGCCGTGCTGGCTGCAGCAGGAACGCTTGTGCGTGAGAGCCAGCCGGGCTGGGGCTGACACACACACGTCCATAATCTCAACCTGCAGGAGGCTGAGGCAGTAGGACCACCGTGAGTTTGAAGCCGGCTAGCCTGTGAGTTCAAAGCTAGCCTGAACGCTGCAGCAGGACATCGTCTCAATAAACTGACAGGCAGACGCACCACCAGGCCTGGTGGCACACTTTTGCAGCTAATCCCAGCACACTAGAAGGCAGAGACAGGAAGACTGCCAAATTCCAGCCCAGCGCGGGAAAGTTAGGGAGGCTCTGCCTCAGAGTTAATGAGAAAAATAAGGGCTGGGTGTGTTGCTCAGTGCAACTACCTCGGGTTCAATCCTCAGAACCATAAGAAAATGAATAAATATAAAACAGCCACACAGCACACAGACACAGAGGGAGAGAGACGGGCAGACACAGGGACAGGCACAGACAGAGACTTAGACAGGTAGACGTCCAGACAGACAGAAACATACGCATGCACGCACGCGCGGCAGCAGGAATCCACCCCGGCGCAGCCCTGGCTCCCCAGCCAGCACCATTTTGCCCCACCCCCAGTCCTGAGCTCTGAAAGCCGAGGTGGCTGCTCTGGCGGAGCCCCTGGCCGTGGTTTGATTTTTCCGAGTGCGGTTTTGAAGCAACGTGGGGAGCAGCGAGGGGAAGCTGTTCTGCTCCGTGTTCTACACGCAGCTCGCACTAATGTGCTCAGCAGATGTGCACGGAGGGGTCGGCTCGGCAGAGGCTCCGCACCGCTCCTCCTCGCAGCGCCAGGACCCGGGGAGGGAGGGGCACCCGAAGTGCCCGCGGCGGTGCCAGGCCCTCGGCTACGCACTGTAACCCGCAGTTGGGCTGCGCACACAAGCAAAGGCCCCTCATGGAGTCACCAGATAACTCTGGGACTCCCTGGGCTCCTAACTGTGAGGCTGGACCTGTCCCTTGCCTTCTGTGAACTCCCTCGTGTCCCTGATTTTTGGGGGGTTGTTCTGTTTTGTTTGAGACAGGGTCCTGCTATGTTGCCCAGGCTGCCCCTAAACACACACTGACCCTCCTGCCTCAGCCTCCTGCCTCCTGGTATTACAGGTGTGAGCCCCCACACCCTGCTCATGTCCCCTTTCTGCGACATGAGCCGGAGTGCTTCCGCTTCCTCCAGGTCCTCCCAGCACTTGAGCTTTATGGTCCCATGCATTTTTGTTCTTCTTGTTTTTTGTTTTTAATCTCTGTTCTAACTGAAGAGACTCCCGGCAGAGGTCAAGGTCACGGCCTGGCTCCTTGAGAAGCCAGCAGCTTCCTTGAGTCCAGAGGCTTAAAACTAAACTCAAGACTGCCACTGGCCTGTGGGGGCTCAGCCAGCTCCTGCCTGGCGTCACGTGGCTCCAGGCGTGTTGGAGCACGTGACACTTTTTCTTTTTAAAACTAATTCATTGGCCAGCATCTCAGAGTTGAATGTTTTCGCATGGGAATTCCAGTTTCCGAGCTTTTCCTAAAAACTTGAGAGTTCTGGCAATGCGAGCCCTCCAGATCTCCCTAGCCATGGGCAGCAGCTGCGGAGCTGTGGCCGCACCCTCCCAGCCTTGCCCCGTGTCTCGGGGTCCTCGCCCTTTCACTAGGGGTTAGACAGACGGACTGTGACGTTAGTATTGTGCCCACATTCAGCTCAATCACTTTTTTTTTTTTTTTTTGCAGTACCAAGGATTGAACTCAGGACCCTGCACTTGCCAGGCAAGCGCTTATTCTACTGAGCTATCTCCCCAGCCCAATTTTATTTATTTATTTATTTATTTATTTACTGGCGGAACCAGAGATTGAACTCAGGTCCTCACACTTGTCAGGCAGGCACTTATCCCACTGAGCTGTCTCCCCAGCCTGCCACATCCAGTTCAATAGTGGGGGGAAAGAGGATAAAAACTACTCCCTTCGGCCAGAGAGATAGCTCAGAGGTCTAAAGCACCTGCTTAAGCAAGCTTAGGGGACCCCAGTTTCATCCCCGGGACCACATGCTGTGTTAGCCCCACCTTCAGGGTGTGCTGAGCAGGCAAAAAAAAGAGAAAAGAAACAAAAAACTACGCCCTTACTGCGGCAAATGTAGTGTATACTTAAAGTTAGATAGGAGAGGAGACCCTGAGTATTCCCCCCGCAAAAGCTGACCCTGCGTGCCCGGTAAGCGTGAGTCATGAGTCGGAGAGCCCAGGCGTCTCAAGACCGTAAAGTTAGCAAAATCAGTCGGACGCACAAGCGTGACTGTGACGTCGCTGCTTCTACCGGAGACGCCCCAAAGTACAAAGAAAGCAGAATAAAGGAGAACAGGACGCAAGGAGGTAGAGCTTCTGCAAAAGGGAAAGAAACGGAGAGGAGAGTTGAGCAAGGAATGAAAGGAAAAGGGAGATGTCGGACCTCCCTCCGCTGCAGAGCGGCAGAGGTGAAGGGAGGGGCGTGGTCCTGAGTCCGGGCCTGGGCTGCCCCCAGCAGCCGCATACACAGGACTCTGTGTGGAGGGTGGAGGGCAATTCCAGGTCATCACTGACGGCGCCACACGTGGCGTTAAGAGATATTGAAAGTATTTCATTATATGACCAATCTTACATACCTATATCTATTAATCTAAAAAGATTTGATGATGAAGATATGTAATACAACCATTGTTAAATTTTTTGTTCTTGTTTTGAGATTCTGAACTATATGTACTCTTACTTGTTACTGTTTTTCTATATTTGTTTCTGCTGGTTTTACTCTTTAAAATAAAATGAAAAAAAAAATAAATAAATAAACAAAGACAAACAAAATAAAAAAAAAAAAAAAGAAATAAATAGCTTAAGCCAAGCATGGTGGCACATGCCTGTAATCCCAGCACTTGGGAGGCTGGGCTGAGGCAGGAGGATTGATGTGAGTTCAAGACTAGCTTGGGCTAGAAAATGAGCTCAAGGCCAACCTGAACTACATAGTGAGACCCTGTCTCAGAGAGAGAGAGAGAGAGAGAGAGAGATTAAACATGGAGATAAATGTGATAGATTACTGCATAAAGGTAAATGTAGGTTAGGTCCAGATCGCCTGCCTGCCTGCTTTTTGTTGTTCCGTTTTTTTTTTCTTTTGAGGTCTTACTAGCTGACCTTGAGCTCACTTTGTAGCCCAGGTTGCACTTGCACTCTCTCCCTCTCCCTCTCTCTCTTCAGGCTGCTCTCTTAATTTGCAGTGATCTTCCCTACCTCTGCCTCCCCAAGTGTTGGGATTATAGGTGTGGGCTACTATGCCCAGCTTGGGTTGCATTTCTAAAGATAAGAAATTC
>PVKN010002920.1:13812-40029 GCA_004027915.1 Capromys pilorides
TTCATTATATGACCAATCTTACATACCTATATCTATTAATCTAAAAAGATTTGATGATGAAGATATGTAATACAACCATTGTTAAATTTTTTGTTCTTGTTTTGAGATTCTGAACTATATGTACTCTTACTTGTTACTGTTTTTCTATATTTGTTTCTGCTGTTTTTACTCTTTAAAATAAAATGAAAAAAAAAAAAAAGAGAGCCCTGGAGGAGGGTACTTTGTTTAGTGGGAGGAGCATAACCAAATGCTCGGAGATCAGGCACCCCAAAAACTTCCTGGATTGCCCAAGGTCAGGAGCAGGAACCAAGTCAGAACACAAACTCCCTGGTGGTAGGCAGCTTCTTTATCTTGTTCATGGGAGAGTCCCCAAAACATAATAGTTGCTCAATAAATATAATAAATACTTGTTAAATATATATATATATATATATATATATATATATATATATATATATATGGACAGTGTTCTCCTGCAGCTGCTCTTCTAGGATGTGAGGGTGTGAACCCCCTGATAGAGGACAGGCTGGGTCTCCAAGGGCCCTGAGGTACAGCAGGGGGTTCCAGGTAGTAAAATGAGGGACACATATCATCATCCAGTGTGACAAAATTAAGATATTAGAACAACTACGGTGGACATTTTGGTGAGAAAAGAACCTTGTGATGGTGCACACCTGTAATCCAAGCACCTTGGGAGGCAGGAGGATCACAAGTTCAAGCCCAGCCTGGGCAAGTTAGCAAATTAATGAGAGCTTGTCTCAAAATGTTAAACGTTTTTAAAGAACTGGGGGTATGCACAGGTACTGGGTTTAATTCCTAGTCCAGAGAAACAACCCAAAATGAAAGAAGCTTGGGAAAAGCGATTGCTCAGCTGAGACCAGCACAGAATAGGGCTCTTGAGACAGAGTCAGCTCTTGTCCAGAAGTGATGGAGGTGGTGCAGAACCCAAATGCAGGGGCCAAGGAGAAGGAGGGTCTCTCAAGCCAGGACACAAGAAATGAGTGACTGAAGGAATCAATGGGAAGGAACAGGCTGGGGGCTGGTCCTTCCTATCTGTCCATTCCTTCCTCCCAGTCCCCACTTGCAGTCACCCCACTAACCGTGTCAGTTGCCAAGGGGCCCCACACAATGCCCTAGTGCTTGGTCACGCAGAGCTACCAGAGGCTCGAAGCCAGGACGTGGAAGTGATGGAGGCCTGAAGGGAGAAACTAGAGGGGGTGAGAAGGAAGACAATGGGAGGGGAGTCCCTCTCCTGTCTGGGAGAAGCTGTGGTGATTGCGCTGGAATGCAGACCTGGAGGCAGGAACCAGCAGGCCCCTGTGCTGCTGGGACGGCCGTGGTCGCCATGTAGGCAGGCCAAGATGCGGGAGCCGCAGGTCAACCCACCATGACTTCTGGTTTTCTCCTTGACTTCAGTTGAAGGATCAACCATGGTCACCATCAGAGACCGGATGACACACTTCTTCCAGTTACCAACAGGTGGATTTTTTAATCTAGGTTTTTCGGGGGGAGAGCAGGAGGGAACTGTTGGCATTTTATGCTTATTTTTTGATCCAGGGCCTCACTATGTAGCCCAGGCTGGCTTGGAACTCAAGGCGATCCTCCTGTCTCGGCCTCTGGAGTGCTGGGAGTATAGCCATCCGCTACCACACTTGGCACTTCAATCTGTTTTTAAAGCTAGAGGATATGATGAGGCCACAGGAGAGTACCTGTGCCCTCTCATGGCTGTGTTTCTACTGCCTTTAATTTTTTTTAAACCAGGCTTTTCAAAAACTCAAAACAAATGGATCCAAAGGCCAGATAACTTAGCGGATTAAAGCGCCTGTTTAGGCAGATGCAGGGACTGGGGTTCTGTGCCCAGCATGCTATGCTGGCCCCACCCCCAGGGCATGCAGAGCCTACAATTGAGATTGGGCATGGTGGTGCGTGCCTGTAATCCCAGTACGTGGGAGGCTGAAAACAGGAGAATCACTGCGAGTCCAATCTACATAGTGAGATGCTATAGACCCTATACTAAATACATAAAAATAAAATAAAATAAAATGGATACAGAACAGATAGACTTTAAAAGGGAATTCTCTTTCTCCTCACTGGAGCTAACAACTGACTTCAGTTGAGGGATCAGTGTTTTTACACAGAAGACACACACAGCATTGGTTGCCCCCAGGGAGGAGGCCTGGGTTGGGGCTGTGGATGAGGGGTCTTGGCTGCATGCCCCTTGGGGATTTTTGGTTTCCATTTTAACTTAAAAAATGGAAATAAATTTCAAATCCAATTATAGTTCTGCTTTCTTGACGAGGAGGAAGTGCTGGGAAGTGAACCCAGAGCCGAGGCCCTGAGCATCAGCTCCTGTCCTTTCATTTTCTTCCTTTTTCTTTTTCCTTTCCCTTCATTTGTGGCAGTGTCTTGCTAAGTCCCCAACTACCCAGGCTTAGTGAAAAGTCGCCATGGCCCGACCTCAGCTTCCCTGAGAGCTAGGATTACACCTATGCGCCAGAACGCCCAGCTATTCTTAGGTCTAAATTTAAAGGTACAGCACATGGAACCTCCACGTGCGCGCTGACGGCAGGGTTTCACCTGTAGAGAGAAACATGGACGTGTAATGTGCAGAATAAAAATGAAATTGCTGAAGCAACTGGTACAGGTGGACCTTTCTTTGCCTTATTTTCTCTTTCTGTCTTTTTCTTTCTTGTTTTTTTCAATACTAGGATCTGAACTGAGGGATTCTCTGCCATTGAGCTGTGTCCCCAGTGAGTGGTCCAGTTTGCCCTTGACCCTCCAATCCTCCTGCCTCAGCCTCCTGAGTTCCTGAGATTACAGCTGTGCATCACCATACCCACTTCAGAACAAGCTTTTGTGGACTTTCTCAATCTAGGGATGGACAAAGAGTCCCTACCTGTTTGTTTGGTTTTTTTGAGACAGGGTCTCCCTCTCTAGTTTAGGCTAGTCTTGAACTCATTATGTAGCCCAGGCTGGCCTCAGACTCCCAGTGATCCTCCTACCTCAGCCTCTCAAGATCTGGGATTATAGACATGTGCCACTAGAGGCTTTGGAACTTTGTTGTTCTCATCTGCTTCCAGCTGTCACCACCATCTGAGACACAGTAAAGGCGTTCCCTGGAGACGATAACAAACGGCCGGCTCAGAGCCGGAACATCTGGGCAGCTGAGGCAGGAAAATATAGGAGCTGGTGGGCAGAGACACAAGCCCTGTCATCTAGTGCCCTCCGCCCATATCAGGCTCTGTCCTGCATCCCTCTGGGGTCTTGGGCTAAGTCGCAGTGTCCTCATTTCTTCAAAGAGTACCAAGACATCTGCTCCATGAGAATGCTTGGTGACATAAATGACAGAGCCCAGGGTATCCACAGAGCAGGGTCACAGGGCTCCTCAGGTATAGAAACCCCAAGACCGCCCACCCTGTGCACAGGATGATGCAGCCTCTGCATGATGCCTGCCCCCCCCCCCCGGGGGTCCATGTGCACTTGGAGATGACCTACCAGTCCTCCTACAGGACGGAGGGTGTGTAGGCACGTGTCACATCGAATTGCTTAGGGACCCTGGTCACGGGAGGTACAGGTGCTGTTTTCACATATTTTCGCTCACTGCAGGTGCTCACAGGGGAGAATGCAGAGCTCACAGACACAGGCCCTTCTGGGTGACGCAGAGGGCACAGCAGGTGACTGCCCCCTCCGCCACCTCAGCATCGCTGCCCTGCGCTTCCTTCCTCGGCCCAGCCCCTGCTCCCCCACCCAGCCACAGGCACTGGGGGACAGAGAAGCGGCAGCCCTGGTTGCTCTGCTTACAGCCCAGAGCTGTCTGCTGTCCACCGGCCAAAGAACGAAGCTTCTCTGAACCTGAGGAAGACCGAGTTCCCTCAGATCCTCAGCACTCGGTGGCTCCTGTCTTCCCGCCGCTCCAAAGCCCACCATGATCTCAGGTTCAGAGATGAGCAGAGACCAGCACGTCTCCAGAGAAAGCGTCATGGTCAGTTCCTCTGGGCACACTCCTGGGCAGTGCGGTCAGTCAGGCTTGGGCAGAGGAGGGAGACAGCGGGTGCCGTCGCAGGCCGAGGCTCCCTGGGGACCTGGCCATGTCTCTCTCGTTGGATCTGAGAACCCATTCCTTCAGCTCCCCCCAGGTTGATGTGGAGTTCTTCCAGCTTATTAAACAGGTAAGACCTTATAAAAACAATAGGCTGTGTGCCGGGCTGGGCTGAGGCCTAACAGAAAATAAAACTCAGCATCACAAAGCCTATCACCTCCAGCGCACATCTGGAAAGCATTTTCTATTGATATAAAAATGGATATGCGTCTAATGCATGTGTGTGTTTATGAATCTGGTGTATCAATCACGAAGGCCACGGGATGACTTTCAGGTTGGCTTGTTCCGACACGGCCAAAAGCGGAGCGAAGAAACGTTCTTATACACACCCTCCGCTCCACCAATCGGGGTTCTAAAACCCCAAGGCCAAATGCTGCCTCATTTTCCCCAGTGTCGAGGAGGAGACGGAAACTGACAGTCGAGCCAGCCCCTCTTACTGAAGCCTATTATGTGATTAAAAACCAGGTTGCCTGGAAAGCTGAGCTTTTGTGAGAGAGCTGGCTGGTTTGCGCGGCTTCGTTAAAGTGGGGGTTAGCAGGAGGAGAATGGCCAAGGCAAGCTGCCAGGCCGTGAAACTGTGAGTCAAACAATACCCTGGTGGCGCTGCCGTGGGCTCCATGAATCTGTGGATCCATGGGGTAAAGGATGACAATGGCTCTCTGAGCTTGGCACAGCTGCCTCTTTGGGAATAATGCCACGTGCATCGCCAGGACTTGATCTATAGCGTGGCGAGGGGTTTAGGCCGGCTGTAAAAGATCTGCTCTGATCACTGAGACAGGCAGCGAGCTGCGAGCAAGTGCTGAGGCATTGAAAGGCAGGTGAACTTGGAACGCACCGCTCTCCAGGAGCAGCCGCTGGGGCCAGAAGCAAGAGAGTGACTATAACTACCGTGAGGATGCCCAAGTTGGCTTGGGGAGTCGGGCAGAGGCAAGAAGGCCCAGATGTCACAGAGATGGGCTGTTGTGCTTCAGCTTGACAAGGTCAACGTATGGAGAAGGCTGTGAAATCTACTGCATGTTTATCTATCATGAGCAACACCAAGTCACAGCCACACACACACACATGCACATGCACACAAAAGTCACGGATGTTTAAATCAAGCTTCTCATTTGAGCACCTGTATATGGTGTGCTTAATGTCAATACACAGCAAGGAGCTATTCAAGGAGAGTTGGTGATGGTGTCCGGCAGGATGGGCAGCCTTGTGCTGCGTGACCAAGTGATCCCCAAGTAAGTGTCGCTGAATTGACAGAAGTCTTCTTCTTGCCTTCTTTGCATTTTCTCCTGGGATCGACTGGGAAGTCTGCATGGTGCAGTCGGCACTCAGGGAGCCACGCTACGGTGGAGATGAAGTCACCATTGGAGGCATGATGGGAAAGGACAAGAGGGCGTCTCACTGTATGCACCAGCTCGCGACGCCTCCACCAAGGAGAGAAACCCTCCCGCCTATCACTGTGCAAGGCCAGTGCAAGCCTCACGGATGCTCGGCAACTGGGAGCACAACCCCCATGCGTTCCAGGGGAGGGACCCTGGGATGCCTTTGGCGCACAACACTCATTTTGCAATTATTTTTCAAAGATGACTTTCCAAGAGGGTGCATAAGACCTTGGAAACAACAGCACTACCAAATGTCTCCAAGTGCCGTTATTAATATCGTGATGTGCTAAACTTCAGAACAGAATTTCAACAAGGTTTTGGTTTTTTTTTTTGAGACAGGGTCTCGCTATGCAGTTCAGGCTGGCCTTGAGCTCACTTTTGTAGCCCAGGCTGGTCTCAAACTCACACCGATCCTCCACACCCAGCCCTCACAGGGTATTTTGGCATGTTTAAAAGAATAACGCAGGGCCCATGAGATAGCTCAGCAGTCTAAAGCGCCTGCTTAGGCAAGTTTAGGCAATCTCAGGGATCGTGGTTTGATCCCTGGCACCACATGCTGCACTAGTTCCACCCCCAGGGCAGGCTGAGCCAGCCATAACATAAATAAATAAATTTTAAAAAAAGAAGAAGAAATTCTTTCTAAAAAAATATAATAATAATAATGTGGGGCTGGGTAGATAGCTCATTAGAATAAGCACTTGCCTGGCAAGTACGGGATCCTGAGTTCGATCTCTGGTGATGGAAAAAAGAAAAGAAAAGAAAAGAAAAATGTTTAATTTATTCATTTAAAATGTTTGTTTGTTTGTTTGTTTGTTTCTGGTACTGGGGATTGAACTCAGAACCTTGTTCTTGCCAAGCAGGCACTTATGCTGCTGAGCTATCTCCCTAGCCCTTTAAAAATATGTTTGGAGCCATGTGTGGTGTTATGTACTTGTAGTCACAAGTGTTTCTCGGTCACCTGGCCATCTCTCGCACACCCGGGATGACCACACCTTCAGAAGCACAGCTTCTGAGGCAGGTTCAGCAAGACTAAGTGACGGCCTCTGTCCAGACCCCTCCTGGAGGTCCCCTGCTGTGCATGCCGGTGCTGCTCCTGTTCTGCTAGGAGCCAAAATATTAAATTAGCATTTCGTTTTCCAGGAAGGGCAGCAGGGCTCTTGCCAAGTTCCTAAAAAGTTGGGGCTTCATTCATATTTTGTGACGAGCACATGGGAAAAGCTCTTCCAGAGACAGAAATGTCCAAGCCCTGTGTACATGTAGATTGGTTGGTCATGGAAATAACAACAGCAATGCCCACGACTGTGCTTCTTCCTGCAGCCCTGTAGAGTGCCGGACGCTTACAGCGCGGCTTTGATCTTTATCACAACAACTGGTATGACCGAACTCATACCATAGGTCAGAAAGCTCATCCCACCCAGTAAATGGGCTCTGCAGTGTCACTTGGCCACTAGCAGAACCGACATTGATCCAGGGTCACCTTACTTCAAAGCCACATCTTCTCTCTCTATGCTATGTCTCTTTCTCCAAGTAATCAGGCATTAAGGAAACTTCCCAGCCTGCTCTGGGAGTATCAACAAACTCTCCATTTGCCGTGGACTTGCCAGGACCCTTGCCAGGGAGATAACCTTGATCTCTTTGGTGAGTGCTTCAGTGGGTTGTGCAGGGTGAAGGAAGAGAAACTCCAAGACAAGCAGTTGAAAGAGACTGACTTCCTGGGACTCAGGGTGAACCAGGACTGTCAGGAGTGGCCATGCAAGGGGTTTCAGAGCACCAAGGATGCTCTCCTGCAATTGAAAGAGCCGTTCATGCATCCTAGATGGAAGACACATACAGCACACACGTGCCTCCCACCAGGCTGGCCCACCGCGTCTTCAGTCCACTGAGCACAAGCCGCCTGCAGCTCACCAAAGGATGATGAGGCCCCCATGAGAGTCCCTGCCTGAGGAGATACCAAGGGTTCATCAGAAACCCGAGGAGACGTCAAAAGCAAACACCCCTTCTAGTGCCTCAGTTGTTCTCAAAGCCCCCCCACCCACCCAGAGCTGGAGCAGTGTGAAGAAGAAGCAAACCTATGGCAGTAGTACAATGCCTCCAAAGCTGGACTGATGTGGGGAAGGCACCTTTCCCTGCTGGTGTTGAGAGACTTCTTCTTGGCTCCCAGGAGGAGGGATTCCCTGATGTTGACACAGGTGGCCACCTTGGCATAAATGCCTTGTGGTACGGGACAGCTCCCGGTTCATTTCATGTCCTCCTTTCCTCTGCCATCAGCAGAGGCTTAACTCCCGTAAGCCCAGAGACCTACTGGGATCTGATTCCCAAAAGTGATGTCACCAGTGTGTCAGGCAATCTGGACTTGCCGGTAAGGTTGAGACGGTGTCCCACAAGAGCAATTGATTTCTTTTTCTAGATCGTGGATCTTCATATTGATAATTCTACCATTTTTATTTCCTCAAAGTCAGGGTCGGCTTGTAAAAAGTTGTTAAACAACATGCTAGATGTGACATGTCAACCATCACTCTAAACTTTCCCTACTTCAGAGCCTCAAATGAATACTTCCTTGGATTTTATGGTGGCTTTCTGATTTTTGGTAGTCCATCCAAGAAGGGAGTTTGAAAGTTGTATACTGTTAACGATTGTGTGTCCATGTCCTGCCTGAAATACCATGACTGTTTATGAAAAGTATCTTTAATAAAGTTGGATACAGTTTGACTTGGGAAAAAAAAGTCATTGGATGGTAAGATCTGTGCATTTTCAAAACTGCACCATGGTGGTGTCCGTGCCATCCCGTATGCTTCCTGCCACAGAGCAGACGCTCGGCGAGTGTTGGCCCAGTAAAAGAGGTGCCATTGTGAGACTCAAACTTGGAAACCAGCTGGGGGATGTGAAGGCCTAACAGCAGTCTTCTGGTCTGAAGATTGGCTATTGTATTAGTTCTCTAGTGGGACAGAATCCATTTAGAAGACCTGTGTAGTTATACAAAGATTTAGGTAGACTTACAAGATCAGAGATGGAAGAACCACAGCCCTCTGGCCCTCTGGGGGATCAGAAGCAGAGGAATCCAGAATGGAGAGCAGCTAGGTCTGGTAGCAGTCGAAGGTCAAAGGCCTGGAGGCTCACTGGAGAGCCACTGGTGAGTCTGCAGCCGAAGCCTGAAGAGTGATAGTAGGCTGAAGGAACAGGACATGCATGTCCAAAGGCAGTGGCGAAGTCTCACCTCCTCTGGGGAAAAAAAGAGAAAGCACTTCCTGCTTTTCCTTCTTTCCCTTTTTATTCTGTGCAGGCCACAAGCCTATTGGTTGGTGCTGTCCACATCCCGGTGGGTCTTGGCCCTTCGGTTTGCTGGCCTACATGTCGTTCAACCACAGATACGCCCAGAACTCTACTAATTGGTTAGGCACTTCCTACTCAAGCTGACATATGGCGATCAAGCATGGCGTCTGTGTTTTAAATACTATTTTTTAAAGTAACTTGTATGCATTTGTCCATTCCATACCACAACCCTGAAGTAAGTAGTATTCAACCAACTTGTAGTTGAAGAATCAGGTGCTTCCCTTGGTACATGAGGTGAAATGCTCCAGGTCACACAATTACTGAGGGGCAGAACTCACAAGGATTTGTATTCATAGGTGTCTATGGCCCAAGCTTCTTCCACTTTGGTTTGCACATGGATGGCTGGGCTCAATGGATGCCCATGGAAGCCCTAGATTCTCACCTGTACCCAGGAAAGTAGTTTGGGAGCCGCGGCTCGAGCTCCTGCCTGTTGCCGATGCTGCTCACCAGTGCCACGGGCCTCCAGCCAAGTCTGGCCAAAGCCTTGAGTCTTACTTATAAGGTCCAGGGCAGGGTTTCTCCACTAGCAGTTGATCAGACGGGGCTTCCGCTTTCTGGAAAAGTCAGCCACATGGCCTCACTCTGGACCCTTTGAGAGGAGTCCAAATGATTTTCTCACTGCTTTTAAGATTTCCCTTTGTCTTTAGTTTCTAGAAGTTTCCCTATGATCTGCCTAAGCATGGTTCCTTTTATTTAACTTTCTTTGGCTTCACAGAACATCTCACATGTGTGCTGAAATGTCCTCCCTTTTGGAAAAGCCTCACGCGCCATTTCTTCCAAGGCTGCTCTTCTCCTGTTCTTTCTTGTCCCTGCATCTGGTGTCCTTTAGTTACGTGCACCTTGGGCCTCACACACGTGTCTGTAGCTCGCATGCTGCTTGGTGGTGCTCATCCTTATTTCCCACGCGGCCACCCTGCGTGCTCACCCGCACTCGTCTGTCTGCATTCATGAGTCCTGTCTTCCTCTATGGCCACACTATGGATAGGCAGAGCTACAGTGGATAGAACTATAGCGCCTGCCAGTTGTGGTGATCTATGGCCAGCGAAGAGGCTGCTGGGGCTGCAGAATCCTAAGTTCAAGGCCATCCTGGGAAACTCAGACTGTCTTAGCTTTTTAAAATAAATAAATACTAAAGAGGAAGGGCTCAGGGAAGTAGCCCAGTGATGAAAGTACTTGTGTAGCATAAGTAAGACTTTGGGGTTAATTCTCAGCAGGAGAAAGAGAGAGAGAGAGAGAGAGAGAGAGAGAGAGAGAGAGAGAGAGAGAGAGAGAAGGAGAGAAGTGAAAGAAGAAAGAAAGGAAGGAAGGAAGGAAGGAAGGAAGGAAGGAAGGAAGGAGGACCGGGTGCACACCTATGATCCCAGCACTCTGGAGGCTGGGGCAGGAGGATTGCTGTGAATTTGAGGCCAGCCTGAACCATATAGCAAGGCCCTATCTCAATAAAAAGCAAAACAAACAAACAAACAAAAACACACACACACACACACAAAACAAGAACAACAAAGCTCTACCTCTTTTGGGGAGGGGGCAGTGAGAAAGGGTCTCACCTAGGGCTGACCTGCATGGGTTGTGGTCTTCCCTGTGAACGTCAGTACTGCTGTGTGGTTGGCGGCCCCTGGGCTGTTTACTGCATGCTCCATCCTGGCCGTGGCACAGTCACAGGAGCTGGGGATTCCTATGCCACTTCCTCTCCCAAGACTCTGTAGTTGGCAAATGGCTCCAAGACGCTGCATGCACCCTGTGGGCTGCGCATGCGCACCCTCCCCCCATGCACCTGCACAGCGCCTGCCACGATGGGAACCCCACGTGGGCCTCTGGCTCCCCTGCCCAGGAGCTTCTCTTCCTCTGCTTCGCAGATGAACCAGGGTCTTCAGAAAAAGGACAGAATACTCGTGAACAGCTCCACATACCTCTTCTTCCCCAAGTGTCTTTCCAGAAATTCTGCCTGCACTGTTGCACCTGGTCCCAGAAAATACTCATCTCGTGGAGTTTTCCAGTTTTATCATCATTGCTAGGTTGTTTTCTGTTGTTGCTGTTGTTGTTGTGTTTGTTTAAATATAAGCTACATGGGAACTCACTTTGAGTAGAAGTCTTTCTCTATCCCTAGTTCAAAACAGTCCTTCTACCATAATGGTCCTGTGTCCAAGCGGCCAAGAAGGGCACCTGGGCTCAATCTCACCCCTGACATCTTCTATTCTAATCTCAAATTAATCCCTGAACTTCTCTGCACCTCAGTTTTTCGTTTTTAAAATTGGAGAAGAGCCAGGCTTGAGAGTGCATGCCTGTAAGGGAGGCTGAGACAGGAGGATCACTGTGAGTTGGAAGCCAGCCTGGCCCACATAGTGAATACAAGGCCCCCCTGAACAGCATAGCAAGATTTGAGAAAGAAGAGGAGAGGGAAGGGAAGAGAAAACAAAGAACAGCTGGGCATGGGGTATGCACCTATAATCTCAGCTACTTAGGAGCCTGAGGCAGGAGGATTACGAGTTCAAGGCAAGCCTGAGCAACTGGGAGATTTAGTGAGAGCCTATGCCAAGCTAAAAATTTTTTTTAAAAAATGGCTGAGGATGTAGCTCAGTGGGAGGGCCTTGGGTTCAATTCCAACACCAAGAAGGAAGGAGAGGGGCCGGGAGATAGCACCTCAAGTGCAAGGTTGCGAGTTCGAATCCTGGTCCCACAAAAAAAAAGGGAGAGAAACAGAGAGGAGGAAGAAAGAGAGGGATGGAAAATAGAAAAATAGTTCCTATCTCAGAGTTGTGGAGGTTAAAAGAAAATGTCAACTCCTCAGAGCATTGCCTGATACGTGGTATATGCACGAGTGTTTTATGTTTTCTTTAAGGGACAAGAAAACCAGGACCCACCCTGGCACCTGGGAACGAGGAGGCCTAGCCCAGCCCTCGGGGGTCCTAACTGGTAGCTGAAGGGCACAGAAAAGCACTGGCAAAGGAGGTCACTGACAGCGATTCTGTAGTTCCCCAACCAACATCATTAGCGCAGAGGAAAACGGGTAGTCCTGCCTTACTGATAAAATGAAGAGAACGTGTAAAAAAAAAAAAAAATACAGGACGTGGAACCCTCAAGGGCCTTGCTCAGCCCGATGACTTCACCCTTTCTTCTGTGCCTGGGCCCGCGCTGGAAAGAGCTCATTTCCCTGGCGAAGTTTCCACGCAAGGCCCTACTTAAACCGGAAACCTCAGCGGCAACTGGGCCCGGGGTTTCCCCGTGGCTTCCGTCTCTGCAGCCCCTCTGGCCCCGGTCTGGTCCAGCCACTGCCCCCTCTCACCCGGCTCTTCTGGTCACGGCAGGGACCCCGGGAGGCCTCCTGGCCAGAAACTCTGGCACCACTCTCGGCTTGCACCGTGCACCGTGGCCGTGGGAAAATGATGGAACTCCTCGTTTCCCCGCTGCCAGAGCAGAGACAATAAAACCCACTTCCCAGGGAGCCAGGGGAATTAATTACTTGAGCGTTTATTAAGTGCTTTGAAGATGAATGTGTGAAGTGTTCATTTTTTCCCTTCCTTGCCCTCGGGTTTTCCTAAGGAGGACGAGGAGTCAGGAGGAGCCAAGCCCAGAGCTGGCATGGAAAGTTCAGGGCGTCTCCTCGGGGCACGCGGGGCACATTAACTCTCCCTGGAGTTTCAGCCTGCGCAGCATGGGGGATAAAATGAGCTACAGAAACTCACAGAAGGAGAGGTCCTGGCTGGGTCGCTCCCCACCTCTCCCTCAGAGCTGCTTCCGGGCCTTTATTTGTGTATAGCCAGCAAGCGCATAGTTTGCTGGGGACTCTTCCATGTGCCGGAGATTCTTCAGGCTAGGAATGCAGCAGTACACAAGCCAGCAAAAATCCCTCCATGAGAGAACTGAGAATCTGCTAAGAGGGTAGAGGAGAGACAAAGATTTGTACACACAAGCACAGATGCAAGATGGTACATGGGATAAGAAGGAGGCCAATCAGGGACGTGAGGATGGGGGGGCAGGATTCCCATTTGCTGAAGGGCGGTCAGACAAGAGGAGGATGCAGTGAGAATGTGGAAGGGGGGTGTAATTTTCTAGGGACAAGGGACATCACGGACAAGGTGCTGAGGCAGCAGATTAACGTGAGGAGGAGAGTGCCATGTGTGTGGTGGAGTGCACGGGATGAGGAGAGCAGGCGGAGGTGATGGGGGAAGGGTCGTGTGGGGAGGGGGCAGCATAAGCCATAGAAAGCCCGGCAGGTCAGGAATGCTTTGGCCTTCATCTGAGCATGATGGGTGGTATTCGGGAGGGTGTGTGGGTAGTTGTATGAGTGCGTGAGCGGGGAGGTAGAGGAGTGGGGGGATGGATAGATGGATGGATAGATGGGTGGAAAAGGGAACAGATGGGAGGAACAGAGGGTGGGTGGATATGTAGATAAATAAGTAGAGAGGTACATGAGGGGGTGAGTGGATGGGTGGGTGGAGGGAGGGAAGGCTGGATGGATGATTGGATGAGTGGGGGGTGTGCAGAGGGATGGATGAATGGGTGGGTGGATGGATGGATGGGTGCATGAATGGGTGGGTGGATGGGTGGATAGTCAGGTAAATAGATAAGAGATAGCTGGATGGGTGAATGGATGGCTGGATATTTACATGAATGGGTAAGTGATGGATAAATAGAAAAAGAAATGCATTTTTATTCATTTAGGTAAATATTTAGATAAATGGACACTACCAGTCATCTTAGTCGCAACCAAATGACAAATGGAAGGAACCAAAGGACAGGTTGGGGTCTTGGGCGTCTCACAGAGCACACAAGAACCGCTTAGGTGGAGGACGCAGTGGCATGACATGGCTGTGCCCGAGCCTCTGGATCGACTCTGCGTCCACTCTCCACCTTCCCTGCCCCACTCCAGGCCTAGAAGCTGACCCGGGTGGCCTCACGCAGTGTTTTCTCTGGCTCTGGCAGGAGATCAGAGGGAGGGAGGAGCGTGTTGACAGGGTGTTGATGCCCCGGGTCCGCTCCATGCCAGGTCACCGCAGTCAACCCCGGTGCTCCAGCACATGTGCAGCTGCCTGCTGCCAGCCCTCACCACCCCAGCTTCCAGCGGGGAGGAGCTACTTACAGCCAGCCGGTGACCCCAGCCATTTCTTTTCCCACACAGAGCCCACACTTGTGTTCATCACTTTGTCATGAAATTGCTCGATTCCCAGTTAGGAATACGCCGTGGGTGTGTCGTGCTGTTTCCTGCTCCTGCGGGTCTGATCACCTTAGAAACGTGGGCACAGGCAGACTGGGCGCGGCCGGAAGTGGCGGACGAGCGCGTGCACGGTGAGCGCGTGCACGGAGCTCGAGGCCACAAAGCAGAGGGCCCAGAGTCCCTGGGAGCGCGGGCCTGCCTGCGGGTGGCTTTCAAAGAGTCATCGTCGGAGTTCTTCCTTGCAACCAACTAACTCTAATGGGGCGAAAGCATACAGAATACTATATGTAACGGGGTGGCTCGTAGAACTCTCTGGAAGGGCGACACTCAGCAAGAAACGAGGAAAGGCAGGTGGCCAGAGCGGCAGCAGGACAGGCAGGCGTTACCAAGTCAGGCTGCTGCGCAGGGCCGAGGCATAAACTCTTCTCCCCTGGAATTTCCCTCAGATAAGAAAGGCTCTTAGATGCCACGTAGATACGCTGAGGGAAGTCTAATAAATCGGTTGAGGAAACAAACAACCCTTTGAAGCCCAGACGACAATACTCCAAGGCTGTTCTCCTGCCTCAGCGCGCTCTCTTGCTGGCCATAGAGATCAAATCAACCCGGCAGGGCGAAGTTTCCAAATATTAACATCAATTAAACTAGTGTCTCGGCAGGAAAAATCCGATCAATATCGCAATCTCATCAGTCCTCTCTCAGAGACGCATATTAAACATTAGCATATTAAAGTCTCTGAAGAGCCCTGCAGGAGAAACGTGTTTTAAAAAAAAAAAAACTATTAATTTTTTTCTTTCTAATTTCAAATGTACCCAGCCTGCCTTCATTTTTCATGTAACAGCCCTGAGCCTTAGTGGCTTGTGATGGGAAAGCAGTTATCAGATGTTGGAGGAATATGAGACTATGTTCAGGGCGGAGTCGTGGGGGAGCAGACTTCGTATGAGAACTGTCCCAGCTGGGGCTCGGGGGCAGAAACATCCCCTGCAGAAGATTTTTTGACCGATAAGAAAGCTCCTTCCAGACCTAAAAGAGACACCAAGGGGTGCCAGAAGGGGTGTCGCTGCCTTTCCTCCAGGGACAGGTATGGGAAGTGGGACCTACCCCAGAATCCAAGCTCACTCTCTGGGAAGTGCGGAGAGGAGGCTCCAAGAAATTCAGAGCATCTCAAAATCAGAGTCCTGGGGATGACACAGGTCTGTCCCACTTCGGATGAGAATGGCTTCAGCACAGCTACACACAGGCCTGTGGAGACAGGGCTTCTCCAGAGCCTGTGATACATGAGTGACCTTTGTCGGCCATCCATGGGGACATAAAGGGTGTGACCACTCCCTACTGCAGCAGATGAACAACCGTCTGAGAATAAACGCCAAGGAAAATAAACAGTCCACAGGACGCAGGTTAGAAAACCGATGATGACCCAGGTCCCTCTCTGTAGATTCGGTAATCTGTGGCTCAGAGAAGGAAGGATCGGGAAGCTGCCTCTGCTCACACCTCCATGGAAGAGGCCAGGCCGCTGCCCTCTTCCCAGCATGCTGTGCAGCAGAGAGGCCTTGGCCAAGTGGCTTTGGATCCCCGCTCCAAGAAAGACGCGGTAAAGAGCACAGATTGTTTGCTAATGGAGGCAGGGCCTCCCAACTGCACCCCAAGAATAAACCCTTTTGGAAAGATCATGCAATTTGGTTTCCAGCTGTTATTCAGAGTCAGGCGTGGCCAGCAGGAAGAGACCGCCGTGAGCTGCTGTGACAGGAGCCGAGCGGGTCCTCTGGAAGGACAGACCGGGCTTTCCTGAGGGCTGGAGGCTCTGCCTGCTCTGTCCTAGGGACGGGCTCTGTCCGCTGTTCCCCAGCTTTGTCCTCTCTACCACTGCCTTTAGCGGAGGCCCCAGCAAGGCCCTGGACCACAGCTTTGTCGATCAGGGCCATCCCTGTCCTGGGCAGCTTGCACTCCAGGCTGGCTGTGTCACTCTCCGGCGCCTCCAGGGCACGGTCGACGCCTCACTGCAGAATGGGCACGGGTGGAGGTTTCCACCTCCGTGCAGACCACCCCCGCTGCCCAACTCTAGACCCTCCCTGCACCCGGTCACCAAGCCCCATCTGGTACTCTCAGCTCTCCCTCTAGAACCTTCTATACCCTGAGCTACAGCCCCATCCCTCGGTCTCATTAAATCACTAAGCTGCCCAGGCTGGGCTGGAACCTGCGATCCTCCTGCCTTGGCCTGGCAAAGGGCTAGGCTAACAGGTGCGCACCAGCAGGCCCAGGCCTCCACACTTCGGACTGTGCTCTTGGCTGTGTTTTGTGCTCCCTCCTGCCTTCACCTGGAGCACCCCTCACCCCTCAGAGCCTGCTTCTCAGGCCTTCTCTTCCCTTCAGTTCTCCTGTCAGTGAGGTCTGGGGACAGGTCCCTGGGCGTGGCTCTGTAGGGCAGGCACTTGGTGGCAGGATTCTTCCTCCAGGGCAGAAAATATCAAGGTTAACAATGTGGCTGATCAACCACAGGTGGGACGGGCTGGGCCTCAGGATGGTTGTTAAGCTCTGCCCGATGTGGGATGAAAGGAGCTTGTGATGGAGGTGGGTGATTAGGGCGCCGCTGGGTCAGGGTCAGGGCCTGGCTGAGGGCAGCGGGTGGAGGAGTTGAGGCTCCCTCTCCATGGAGGTGCCACTGTGAAGCAGGCTGCTCCTCGCCCATGCTGCCATTGGTCCTTGACTGCTGCCTCACCTGGCCTTCTGCAGGCAACGACTTGTCCAACACCCTCCTATACCCCAGAACACCCATGGTGGTACCCCCGAGATTTCTCAGTGGGAGCCAGGCAGCTACTATAAGCCACGTGTGCCCCACATGTGGGAACTGATACACTGTGGCAGCAACAGACTAGCATGTAATACTCTTGCCCACCCCTTCAGACCAGGAAATGGAGGCCCAGAGGATGAGGTGGTAGCTCAGTTGAGAGCCAGGACTCAGTCTCAGGCCTGCTGACACCCAAGACCAGAGCTCTTTGCCATGCTACACGGCCCAGTGAAGATTCCAGGGTGGCATCTGAGATAGAAGAAAAGAAAAACCACCACTTGGGAACCTGGATCTTATCCTCTCCTGCAGCCACCGGCAGATTCACCTCCCATCAAAGGATCCATCCAATGTGTCCTCCCACTAGTGGATCCTCTCACCAGTGGTCCTCCCACCAGTGGATCCTCCCACCAGTGGATCCTCTCACCAATGGATCCTCCCACCAGTGGCCCTCCCACCAGTGGATCCTCCTATCAGTGGATCCTCCCACCAGTGGATCCTTCCACCTGTGGATCCTCCCACCAATGGCTGCAAGGATCTTCTAGAATCCATCTGCTGGAGAGATGCTGTTTTTATCCTTCCAAAGGACACAGCATGGTGGGACCATCCCAGAGGGACAGCACCTATTCAAGATCTGAGCAGAAGAGAGCCCAGACAGACTAAGGAAACAACGGGGTTTTCTTCCATCTTTGGCTGGCCTTAACTGCAAACCTATCCCTCATTTGTCCAAGGCTACCAGGTCTGTTCCACAGTAACAGCCAAGCTCCTGGGATTCTACATTGGCCCTTTCCGATCTCCAGACTCGGCCTCGTTTTGCCCATCTGTAACATGGGAACTTTCTTAAGGATAGGAGAAAATGCCTCTTTCCTTTTTAATTTCTCCCTTGATAATCGTATCGTGCTAGACCTCAGCCAGACTTCACGGATTTATTTCTTGATCTAGCAAATACTTACTGAGCCACGGGAGACATCTCACACCTGTAATCTCAGCACTTCAGCAAGCAGAGGCAGGAAGATCACAAGTTCAAGCACAACCTGGACAACTTAGTGACTTACTGAAATCCTGCCTCAAAATAAAAAATAAAAATGGCTGGGGATGCCTAATTCCATGTAGTGGGTTCAATCCCCACTACAATCCATCTGTTGACTGATCCATGAAACAAATACTGCCCAGTAGGCTTCAGGGCCTGTAGACAAGGCCCAGGCTAAGCTCTGCTGGTGATCCACAGCAGAGATTCCATCGCTACTGCAAGAGTTTCAGAGGCCCAACTTAGCAAGGCCCAGTGCTCACTACAAACTGGGAAACGCTCTTCTAGCTCGGGGTGTGTTTTAGAGTAGCACTTCGCTTTGCTTCATTCAACCGAGAGTCTGTGTTTGCACCTATGTCCTGACGTTGAGACAGAGCCACAAGGACGCTTCTGAGCCCCCAGTTCCATGGGGCCCTGACCAGCCTCCTCCTGCCTCTGTCTCTCCATCTAGAAAGGGACATTGATGATGATCTCCGAGAATCCCCTCCGTTGAGCTGCGGAGGCCACGGTGCTTTGCACAGGCTGTGGAGCTGCTGGGGGTAACGGTGGGGGCTGACCGAGCCTGCAGCCTGGGAGAACCGGGTCTCTGACCTGCTCACAGGAGCCAGGCAGGGTGGAAGGGAGTCGAGGGCCCTGGGCAGCGCCTGCGAAGGCGATGGGAAAGGGCCAGATCCCAGGCGACGACCCAGAGGAGAAGAGCCGCTGCGCACGCGTTGACTTCCGGGTCACTGACTCCGGGGCGGCCGGGCAGCTCTCAACCGCGAGTCGCTGCCATCTGCTCTGTGACCTCAATCCATCGCCGCCGTGCACACTGCGACCGGCAGCCGCAGCAGGCAAGCTGGCACCAACCGCGGTGGAAAATGGGTCACTCGGTAGAGTCCCTGGAATGGGCCTGGGCCGGGCAGGGGGGCTCGAGGGATGCCGGCCAGGTCTCACCCTGCAGGGAGCGCCCCAGCTTTCCCCACGACCCCGGTGAGCCTCAGTGACACCCTGGGCAGGCAGAGCATTCCTGGCCAGAGCAGGGATGGAGCTCGGGAGGAGCTCGCAACGCGGGCGGCCTGTGCCGTGCGCAGAGCGTGGCTTCCGGTGCCGAGGACCACAAAGGTAGTGCAGCATCGAGCAGGGCCAGGATCCGCACCCAAGACCCTGAGCTGGTACTGTCTAATGAGTGCGGAGCTTAGGGTGACAAAAAATCTGCTTCAGGTGGGTGGCAGCGAGGCGGTTCAAGTGTGCATTCTACATGGTGATGAGGCCTGGGGTGCCAGCGCTTGGAGACTGAGGCGGGAATATCTCGCGTTCAAGGCCAGCCAGGGCAACTTAGTGACACCCTGCTTCAAAATAATTTTTTTTTTAAAGTTAAATTTTATAAACCTAAAACTGCTCTAAGCAATAAATTCAAATGACTTCTAAGTGGTAAGTTTTACCACACTATATTAAGACATCCTTCACAAGAGAATAATAAAGCGTCCACTCCCAGGTGACCCATTGCTTCCATTTTTACCTCTCAGGTGTGTCCCTATTCTGGGAAGCAGTGGAGAGGAGTGACTTTCCCAAGTGGGAACAGCTGGGATCAACCTATGCATCTAGGTACTGAGACACACTGGTGCATATGTGCATGCGTGTGTGTGTGTATGTGTGTGTGTGTGTGTGTTTATATGTGTATTCATTCAGTGAAATATTATACACCAAATAAAATGTGATCGCCCTATGTCAGTGGCTGCCCGACTTTTATGACACCAGCCTGCCCAACCTTCCTGGACTGGTTTTCCCAAAGACAATTTTTTTTTTTCACTAATGATGGCAGAGAGGGAAGGCTTTTTGTTGTTTCTTCTTTTTATGAGTACGTGTTTGCAATGCATAATAATTACATCCCCCGGTGCTACTGTCCTTGCCGCAGGTCACCTCAGAGCATCAGGCATTAGATTCCCAAGACCAGCTACGGACCAAGGCCCCGCGCATGCGCAGTTCAAAGCAGGCTGCGCCCTCCTGTAAGAAGGCACGGCGGCTGCGCCGGATCCTCAAAAGGCAGGGTCAGGTGAGAAGCCAGCAAAGAGCGCTTGCTAAACTCAGATGAGGTTGTGCTTGCTGGCCGCGGCTTGGGATTTGTGGATCCCTGATCTATATCGCCATGTTGGCATTCATGGGGTGGGGGGTGGGTAATGTTTGTAACCCCAGCACTGGGGAGCCCTGGGCTGCATAGCAAGACTGTGAAAAAAAAAGAAAGAAGAAAAGGGTAAGATAGCAAATTGTATGCTAGACCTTCTTAACCTCCATTCCTTGTGGCAAGAAGATGCGCCCGGCGGGATGGCTCGAAGGTACTCGCCACAGAAGGGCTGCGGTTTCCGGGGCATACTGCCCCGTCCCGGTCTAACAGGAGCCCGGAGTCAGGAGGGCACCATAAATAACACGCTAACGACTCGGCTGCCAGGAATGCGGAGGCCGCCTCGCTATGTCCCTGAGCGAGCCCCGAAACTGGATCCCAGGCGTCCTGCACCGAAAAGGACGGTGCCTGGAAACCGGATCCAAGGGCAGGCAGCACCCGTGTGGGGAGTAGAGGCCGCTCGCTCGGCTGCAGATGCCCGCCCCAGTTGCCGGGGCAGGCCGAGGCAAAGCGGGGACACCTGGCCCCAGGCTGCGGCCTGCCCTGCACGGGCTGCGGGCGTGCCCCAGCCCTGGCCACGGCTTTCAGCGTAGTCAGAGTCCTGAACCCTCTGCAGCTGGTGAGACGGCACTGGAGCGGCCGGGCAGGAAAGGCAGGGCCTGGGTGCAGCACTGTGCTGGCCAACAGGGTGGCTTCTGCCCACGCCGGGCTACCTCTGAAACCAGGCCTGTGCCTTTCCCTGGAGACCCTAGCCTGCTGCCTGCTCTGCCTCGGGGTTCGATCCCCAACAGCACAGGCCACACTGGCCCTGCCCCTGGGTGCGATGAGGCAGCCCCTGAGATCGGGAGTGGTGGAGCCCACCTGTAATCCCCGCACTGGGGATGCTGAAACTGGAGGATCACCACAAGCCCAAGCTGCATAGCGAGACCTGTACCAAATATAAACAAATAAACCAGATAGATAGATAGATAGATAGATAGTCTGGTTTTATGTTAGGTAAACCCCACCCCAGTGAAAGAAAAACAATTACAGGTCTCCAAATACATCACTAGATCTCCCTATTCCTAGAGACTCAAGTGAAGCACCCACAACCACATCTTCCTTTTCTTTCCTAGTCGGGAAAATTAAGGCCCAGAGAAAGGAAACAGAAGTGGCCCCTGCTCGCAGAGGTGGAGCTGTCTCTGTCCTGTGCCCTTCGGACCTCTCTTGATGATACTTCTCAGGCCCTGGCACACGCTCAGTAATATCTGTCCCCTGCCCTGCCCAAGCACTTCTCCAATTTTCATTTCTGTTTCTTGAAGACAGGCTCCCACAATGTCACTCGGGTTGGCCTGGAGCACACGGAGATCCTCCTGCCTCAGCCTCCTGAGGTGCGGGGCTGCAGCCCTGTGACACCATGCATGGCAAACTCTCCCTGGGCCTACTTTCCTGTATATAAATTTGGAGGTCCCAGGGAAGGCCTGATTGCTCCATTCTGACTTACGGTGGCACCTGGTGAATACTAGTTTTTATTCGTATAGTTCACTGAGCATTAGCATATGCTACGAGAAAACACAATTAGCAAAACAAATTTTCTGCAGCAGAGACTAAAGGCTGTGCCTAATGTGGGTTTCCTTTTTAAAGGAATGCTTATCACCCCCCTGGAAGGGGGAGAGGGCCTCACATTGTCCACACAAAAGCTAGAGGGGTTTTTCTGCCTCTTTTTCTGTTGAGGGAAGCAGCCCAGGCTACCCTTGAAGCAGACTGTTTTTAAGGGAGTCGGTTGAGAGGAAAACACAGAGTGAATAATCCGGCAGGTGGTGCGGTCCCAGAGAAGGAACGTGACTCTTGGAGGGCCAGGGCTCACGGAGTGGCAGCTGTGACATTCTGTGGCCCCGTGACAAGCCCTAGGCTTCCTTGCTCTGAGCACAGTTATTTAGAGGCCTAGCCAGGGTTGGCAGCAGGACAGGTGGACCCCAGAGGCCCCTGCCTGGGACACAGCGAGGCTCCGTCTGTGGCAGCGGATTGGCTGCTGATGGCGCTGTGGCCACGCACTGGCCATCCGCTCTCCCGATCTCCTCTGGCCTTCCAGAGTCCCCGTACCTGCATGGGCTCATGGCCTCCAGGGCCTCACCTGCGTCCTCAGACCACGGACCTTGAGGAAGGCGTAGACGAGCCCTCAACGTGTCCACGCTGATGCAGCCCCCCCCCCACACGCCCTCCAATCCTTCACTCAAGCCTAAGGCGCACCTCACTGATGGGGGAATCTGAGGCCTCATGACAGGTACAGGAGGAGGCATTTGGGGGCACTGTGGGACCTGCCAATAGCTTTCAGGCACACCCCAGGGGCAGCTGGTGAGACCCACATTTGGGCACGCACAGGGTTGTTTTCCTGACCAGATGCACCCCCAGGGCAGGTAGGGTCAGCCCCAGCACGGGCTCCTGGCTCCCCTGTCCTCCCAGTATCCTGGTCCCAGGGGCCACCGAGAACCAGAGGTAGCAGCAGGAGCAAGCTGAGGAGCCAGAGAGAGGTGACATTTGGTCCAGCTGTCCTGTTCTTCTGCTCCAAAATGGGCTGAAAAATCTTCAGCCTGCAGAGGTTTGGGTTGGAGGTGACACTAACACGGGGTAGGCAGCACACAGTGGGAGGCTGGGCAGGGGATGACGACTTTTTTTCTTTTTTTTTTTTTTTTTGGTGTTACTTTCCTGCAGTGCTGAGAACTGAACTCATAGATGTTCTGCCACTGAGCTACATCTCCAGCTCTTTTCACTTTCATACTCTGAGACAGAGTCTTACTAAGTGGCCCAGGCTGGCCTTGAGTTTGTGATGTTCCTGCCTCAGCCTCCAGAGCAGCTGGGATTAGAGGTATATGCTACGCACAGCAATAGCTATCATTTCAAGGAAAATATGGATTCTCTTTTAGACAGACCCATCAATAATTTGACTTGGGGAGCCGGGCATGGTGGCACATGCCTGTAATCCCAGCACTTGGGAGGCTGAGGCATGAGGATCAGTGTGAGTTCAAGACCAGCCTGGGCTACAAAAGTGAGTTCAAGGGCTGGCAAGTTGGATCAGCGGTCTAAAGTGCCTGCCTAGGAAAGTTTAGGCAACCGCAGGGACCGCAGTTCAATCCCCGGCACCACATGCTGCACCAGCCCCACCCCCAGGGCAGGCTGAGCCGGCCATAACACAAATAAATAAATGAGATTCAAAAGTGAGTTCGAGTCTAGCCTGAACTGCTTAGTGAGACCCTGTCTCAAAAAACAAAAAAAAAAAAGATAGATAGATAGATAGATAGATAGATAGATAGATAGATAGATAGAGATGATAGATGACTTAGGGACCAAAAAGAGTCACAACCTAACAAAATATAATTTGCGCACATGCATGTGTATGTGTGTGTGCATGTGTGCACGTGCACATGCGTGTGTGCGTACGTACCTCTTATTTCACAACCAAGTCATTTCCGGCAGCCAGGTCATTAAATGAATTGCTCAGTAAGTGAGGAGCTGTATATAGCAGTGCATTATGATATTCAAAACAAAGAAATGGTCCAAGGGAACCCGAGCCTTGTTGGCTTTGCTTGTATTTGCACAACTCTTAGCTGTAGTACTGCGATAGATAACAGAGCCTGAAACTACGGCGTCGCACTGTACAGCGGAATTGGTGGAAACCACAGTGGTGATGGTAGAAGAAGTCAATGCCAGGCCGAGACAGTGAGTCACTATCGAGGGAGGTCGTTAAACACTGGGTGTTTGTTTGTTTTTGTTTTTTGTCTTTTTTTTCTTTTTTTTTTTTTGAGACAGAGTCTCATATGCAGTTCAGGGTGGCCGTGAGCTCACTTTTGTAGCCCAGGCTGGTCTCGAACTTGTACTGATCCTCCTGCCTCAACTTCCCAAGTGCTGGAATTGCAGGCACATGCCACCACTCCCAGTTCCCAGTGAGTTTTTGGCGGGGAGAATGGGCAGAACAATGAGTGGATTAAAAAAGAGGAGAAAACATTACCCCAATATATTTTTATCCTTTCAATTACGGAACTGAGCAACACCGTCACTGACCCAGACACTTCAATTTAAAATACACATCTGACCAGGTGTGATGGTGCACACATGTGTCATCCCAGCACTCCGGGAGGCTGAGGCAGGAGGGTTGAAATTTTAAGCCCACAAGTGCAACTTGGTGACTTGGCGAGATGCTGTCTCAAAAGGAAAAGGGCTGGATTCACACTGGCATTCAGCATGAAGGCCCTGGATTCAATCCCCAGTACTGGAAAAAAGGAAAAAAAAAGTAAAATAGAATAAAAAACAAAGTTCCATGAAGCAGACCCGACTAATGCCCAGGTAACTTTGCTCTGACCCCTGCCCTGACCTCAGACAAGGACATTTCTTTGTCCTCCCCCAAGGGCAGTTAGCACAGAGTCCAAGCCAGGGAGACAATGATTCTCTGGGACAGAGAATGAGGTTAAGCCAGGTGGGCTTTTCTCTCCTCTCCTGGCCTAGACCTCCTGCGGAATCTGCACACACCAAAGCAAAACCTCCTATCTACTGGGCTGGGCTGGCCTGACCTTAGGCTGAAAAAAGCCATTAGCCTGGCAGGGGAGGGGACCCCACCCCCACCCCCACCCCACACCTGTAATAAAAGCTCCTTAGATTGCAGCTGGCTGGCAGGGCAGGGAGAACCCTGCTGTGGGGACCCCACCTCCTGGGCTCCGCAGTTCCGCCCCTTCCAGATCTGGAAGTTTTGATCTGTCACAACATTGTGTCTGTTTACCCGAAATATTTCCACCCAAAATGCCTGTTTGTGCAACCGCATGACATGTTGATACAGCTCCTGACAGCTGAGCGAAGGAGACAGAAATAAAATACAAAGTAAACACATTTGCATAGGGCTTACACACAGCCTGAGTCACCGGAAGCCTGGAGACCCAGGGACCAGATCCCTTATCTCCTGTGGCCCCCACCTCCAGGGCCCCACCCCAGCTCTCTGCTCCTGGAATGCACCAGGGGAGAAGGGATTGGCCCAGCCCTGGGATCTTGAAGCTTCCTTTCTAACTGGTACCTGGTCTGTCCCTTCCGGGAGGGACTGGAAGGTCTGTTCACTGGGGCAAGGAAGGGAGGGACTGGAAGGTCTGTTCACTGGAGCAATTTCCCTAAAAGTCTGTGAGTCTCAGGCCCAGGGAATCCAGAGGCAGATGGGGGGTGGGGGGGTCCTCACAAAAGTGGTCCCTTGGGCTTCTCCACACTGATCTGCTGTGTGTCCATCTCAGATCTTCAGGGGCACCACGCTCTTAGTGCCGGAGATATCTTGTGACACCTGGGATCTCATTTTACATCCCCCCACCCCAGTCCTCAGGAAATAAAACTCCACCTAATTCCACATTCCTTACCTCTGTGTACCTAAGGGAACCATAAAGCAGCACTCAGAAAGCCTGGGGACAGCCAGGCACGGCAGAAGGCACTCAGTCCCAGCCTCTGTGAGGCTGAGGCAGGACGATTGTTGACCCTAGCTCAGTCTTCCACTGAGTGACTTAGCAAGATCCTGTCTCATGATAAATTAAATAAAAGGGCCGGGATGTAGCTCCCTGTGAAGACCAAGTGGAACCCACTGAGGTAGGGGAGAAAGAGGCGGTACCATCGCCAACGTCTCGTTCAGCACAGTGGTTCTCAGATTGGGATCCCCGGCATAACAGCACAAGGGATCTGGGACACGTTTCTCACGAGCTCCTGGTTGGTGCCGCTGGTCCAGGGCCACACTTGGAGTGGCCAGGCTGGGCCGCACTCCCCGCGGCCCTCCAGGCCTGCAGCACAGATCCGGTTCCCGGCAACACTTGCGTCTGCCTCACAGACACTAAGATCGAGCACAGGGTTTGCCCAGGGAAGCCGTGGCACCAGCCAGGGCCAGAAGATGAAACCAGCAAGGGCCACGGCATACAACTGCCCACCTCCACCAGGTCCTGTTGCCCGCGGGTGTCGGGGCTGCAGTGAGACCTGGCCAGGGGAGGCAGAGCCCACGGAGAGAGCCACGCCTGTTGAACTAACCCCTCCCTGCCTCCAGCCCCCACGAGAGCCTCTCCTAAACCCCAACCCAGCCTCGGACAGGCAGGAGAGCCATCCACCCCACAGGAGGTGGCAGAGGCTCTGGGGAATCAGACTTTGGGGTACAGCTCAGGAGCCGAGTGCTAGGCTGGCATCCGAACAGCCCCAAGTCCATTCCGTAGTACAGCAAAACCAAAACAAAAAGAAAAAACTGGGATAAGAACTCGAAGCTGAACACAGTGGACAGCTCAGTAAATGTAGTCATCAAGTGGCTGAAGCAGGAGAGTCATGCACTAAGAACCAGCCTTGCCAACTTAGACCCTGACGAACGAGGG
>PVKN010002921.1:0-39915 GCA_004027915.1 Capromys pilorides
CAACTAACTCAACCAACTCACCAGAGCAGAGAGTAACAGCCCTTTAAAAAGTCTCTTTGTGCTCAGTCACTCTGACGTGGGCCCGTTGTGCCCTAGGGTGGAACCAATCACACCCCAGGATGGGCCCTTGATCCCGCTCTAGGGAGGAGCCAAGCATATCCTAGGCAGGCCCAGGTCATGCTCCAGGAAGGAACCAATTATAACACATAATCCTAGTGGATCATGACTCATGTCTCAAATTCTAGTAGTCCCTGCCCCGTGATTGCATGAGGCTTTGGGGGGACAACTAGACATAAACCATAACACTTTGCTTTGGTGCTACTCTGACTTTCCAAGCACTTGACTTCAAATTTAATGATTTGGTACCTTCGCTGTAGTGCCTCGGCACTGATATTTTGCCGGTTGTGGTAACAGTAGCTGTTTCCATTTGCCCTTCTAGATTTTGGCTTCAGCAACCTCTTCACTCCTGGGCAGCTGCTGAAGACCTGGTGTGGCAGTCCTCCCTACGCTGCGCCAGAACTCTTCGAAGGAAAGGAGTATGATGGGCCCAAAGTGGACATCTGGGTAAGCGGCTGCCTTCACTTACACCCAGCCTCCCACCACAAGATGGCGCGTTCCTCCTGCTCGACGTCTGTGCCGCTGCTGTGGGTGGAGGGCGTGGTCACCCGGGCCTCTGTCCAGTCCTTTGCGCAGCTGCCCCTCTAGTGCACTCGTTCACGCCGGCCCTTTGCATCTGCGGGAAAACCAAGGCCAGCATGGATTTGTGCGCTTGCTAAGAACAGGGATTCTTTCTGCTTATGCCACTTGCCTTGCCCCTAAGAACAAGTACTGAGAAGTTGGGGTCATTACCCCAAATTTGTGTCTGGAAGAAAGATGTTAATTATGCCAAAGGTAATTGGCTTAACAACACCCATGTAATCTTGTGAAAAGAAGAAAATGGTTCCCTCCTATTGTGTGCGCTCCCTGTTGTCTTCCCACTCACTGTAATGGGCTCTTTATTTCCTCTGACGCGATTAATTGTCCATGCTCTCTGTTTGCGATGCAGAGCCTCGGAGTTGTCCTCTATGTGCTCGTGTGCGGTGCCCTGCCGTTTGATGGGAGCACGCTGCAGAATCTGCGGGCCCGGGTGCTGAGTGGAAAGTTCCGCATCCCATTTTTTATGTCCACAGGTAAGGGAGTTGCCAGCGCACAGCCGTGCTCAGGTTCATGGAAAATTAGGATGCTAAGTTACCCTAGGAACTCAGAGATTGAGTAGAAATAATCCATTTTGCAACCTTCCTTAGTTGCAGTTTGCTGTCCTGGCGCCTCCACTAGGAAACGTCCACTCAGAACAGAGTATACGGGCTTTGGCATAGGATGGCCCTATTTTTAAATCTGGGCTCTGAACATCACTAAATCTGTCTGAGCTTAATTTCCCCATCTTTAAGTTGGCTGAGAGTTTTATGAAGGCTATTACCGTAAGGACTCAGTTAAGTTGTATATCTAAAGAGTTGCTCAGCCCATCACGTGGGAGCGGAAGAGTAAGTACTGCAGCTTTCCCTGCGCCCTCCCGCCTCTGTTTCATTCTAATCTGCAGTTTCCATGTACTGGGCCCCTTCCATTGTGGTTTCACAGGCCAAGGATAAAGCTGCTTTGCATCTGAGTCTTGCTGCTATTTCATCTCGTTACTTCTGTGATAGTTACCCTCCAGACTCAAGTGCAAAATAGTGTTAAATGAGTAGGCAGTAAGGTAAATAGCTCTTAGAAGAATAATTTTACACTGAAAACAAGATACCAGATACTGAGAATCTGTAGTTTTTGTTACCATTTATAAGCACACGAGAGCATTTTAGAAACAATACAGAAAATAGTATAGTTTTGCTTAATCATCTGTTTTTATTTTAAGGAAGAACATATGTTCACTGTGTTGGCAGCAAAATATAAGCACACTGGAAGTGCACTTTAGAATAAGTAGGTGAAACATGGCTAGTTCTAAGTTTCTTAGAATCGCCAACTTTGTGTATCAGATAATGTTAAATGCTGTGAGAAAAAATACAATAGACAAGGGATTTAGGATGCTAAGTGGGAGGTTGCTTGAAGTGTGACCAGGGCAGTGATGTGTGGGAAAGCCTGGTGTAGAGGAAGGCGTGGGCAGTGCAGTGTGCGGGGGCCCAGCGAGGGCAGGAGGTCCAGGGAGGGAACGTGCTTCAGTGTTGAAGGGACGGGAAGGAGGCCGGTGTGCTGCAGTGAGGGTGACAGAACTGAGATGAGGTTAGAAAGGTAGTTCCTTGTTTGGGGGAACTGCGTAGTCAGTATAAAGTTTTTAGTTTTCACTCTCGGTAAAATGAAAAGGTTTGACAGAGGAGTGATATAAGTTGACTTTTGTTTTTTCTCAAATTTCCCCTCATAAAAAATTTTCAAATATACAATAACTGAAGGAAATGTACTGTGACTTTTTGATTGTTCATTCGTTTGTTTGGCCAGTACAGGAAATCAAACTCAGAGCCTGGAACATGCTCAACAAACACTTCCACTGAGCTGTCCCCTATCAGCGACTTTTTTTTTTTTTAATATCGCTGTGCCTATTCTATTGCCTATAGATCAGAAAGTACAATGGCCAGAAGAAGGAGACCAGCTGGTAGGCAATTTAGCATAATCCCGATTCAGGCTGTGGGGCTAGCTCTCAGACTCTGGGGTGGAGAGGGGAGACGTAGGAATTGGTCAGGTCGAAGGGATACTACACAGTGCGTGACAGATGCTGTTCAGGGCATGTTGTAAACATTAACTGATTTATTGTAACTATCCTGTAAGATGCATAATATTACCATCCCAATTGTACAGGTATTAATAGTGAAGCCAGGAAAGGCTGAACAATTTCCCTAAGATTATATATATATATAGTCTTTGTGAGATAGAGTCTCATTATACAGTTCAGGCTAACCTTGAGCTCACCTTCTAGCCCACACTGGTCTTGAATTCACAACGATCCTCCTGTATTAGCCTCCTGAGTGCTGGGATTAAAAACATGTACCACCACACTCTTAAGATTATATTGCTATTAAATGGCTAAGATAAAATTTAAACCTAGGGCCGGCGAGATGGCTCAGCAGTCTACTTAGGCAAGCTTAGGCAACCTCAGAGACTGTGGTTTGATCCCTGGCACCACACATGCTGCGCCAGCCCCACCCCCAGGGTAGGCTGAGCCAGCCATAATATTAAATAAACAAACAAATAAATAAATAAATTTAAAGCCAAGTAGTCTGACCCCAACAACATTTAGTACTAGATATGAAGCAAAAGCCAACGGACTAAATAAAGGTAACTTTAGCTTGGTGTGATGATGCTTCCAGCACTTGGGAGGCTGAGGCAGGAGGGTCACCATGAATCTCACAGTAAGGGCTACATGGTGAGTTTAAGGCCAACTTGTACTACATAGTGAGGTGCCATCTTAAAAAAAGGTAACTCCAGAGCCTCTGGAGGATGGATTTACTGCTCAAATGGGATAACTAGGGAAGAATACTTAATTTTGGAGAGGTGATTGACTGATTATTATTATTTTTTTTTCCCTTTGTGGAACCAGGGATTGAACTCAGGTCGTTGCATTTGCCAGGCAAGCACTTATCTACTGAGCTATCTCCCTAGCCCTGACTGATTAATTTTGTATTTATTTATTTTTGTATTTAGTGCAGGGTCTCCAGGGTCTCACTACACAGATTGGACTGGGTAGTGATTCTCCTGTGTTCAGCCTCCTAAGAGCTGAGATTACAGGCCCACGCCACCACGCCCATAGGAGTGGCACTATGTAGTTCAACTGGTCTTGAACTCACTGTGTAGCCCAGGCAGCAGTCCTGCCTTAGCATCCTGAGTGCTGGGATTATTGGCATATGCTGCCACACCCAGTGCAGCCAAGATTTCTAAAGTTTGAGGGACCTGGCCGAGTAGGTGTCTAAATTTGAGGTGTTGTATACTAATTGAACTTAGGGACAAGTTCTAGGCACATATATTTGGGAACTATCAGCACAGAGGTAAGTATCTTTTATACTGTGAGACTATTTTTTAGTAAATAAAAAGGGAAGAGGCCCAAGGATTAAGGTCCAGATCGTACCAGTGTTTAAAGATAAGGAAGGTGAGGAGGGATCTTCAGAATAGCTAGTGAGGAAAGCCAGAAAGCCTTTTATCTTTAGAAACAACGAAGAGTGTTCCAAGGAAAGGGAAGAAGGGCTGCGGGGAACGCTGCTAAGTCAGTAGGAAGACAGAGAGCTCGACGTGTTTAGAACCGTGGAGTCATTGCTGCTCTTCACGGGCAGTTGTGGCGGAGTGGCAGGGACAGAAGCCTAAAGCATGCGGGACAACAGAAAAGCACGGAAGGAAAATGGGGTGAGGAAGTAATCTCAATCCTTTCTGATTTTACCATAAAAGGAAGCAGAAAAGTGGCCCAGTGGATTGCCGTGGCCAGGGTAACAGTGACCTTGTCATTGACCAACTGCGCAGCCTTAGTTTTATGTTAATGGCTCCTCAGCAGTATCTAGTACTTTACCATTCCTTACCTTTCAAAATACATTTGATACTTGGAGCAGCTGCAGACTCCCGGCAGAGCTGAGCAGGAGGCACAGAGGTTCCGTGTTCCCTTAGCGGCCGCCTGCCACAGCTTCACTTGCTATCAGTGTCCTCCCCTCGAGGGGCACATTTCACACAGATGCGAGCCTATGTGGACCCAGCACTATCTTCCAGAAACCACCATTTCCATTAGGGATCAGAGGCGTGTTGTGTAGTCTGTGACTCTTGACACGTGGTGACATCTGTCATTGTAGTGTCATTCATAGAGTAGTTTAGCTGCCTGCAATGTTCTCTTTACCACCGTCCTCTCAGATCATTTATCCCTGGTTGCCTCTCTGAGGTTTACCTTTTCCGAAATGTCATGTGCTTGGAAACATACAGTATGTAACTTTGATTTGGCTTGTTTCACTGAGTAATGTTTATAAGTTTCATCTGTGTCTTTATAGGTCATTTCTTATTATTGCTAAATAACGTTTGTTTGTTTGTTTGTTTGTTTGAGAGAAGGTCTCGCGGTCTTGCTACGAAGTTCAGGCTGACCTTAAGCTCACTCTTTAGCCCAGGCTGGTCTCAACTTGCATTGTCCTCCTGCCTCAGCCTCCCTGTGCTGGGATTACCATGCCCAGCTGCTCAATGATATTCTGTTGCCGGAATGTACCACAGTTACCTATCCTATAACTTGTTAATGAACGAACATCTTCTAAGCAGTGAGTGGCATCCCCGCCTGGCCAAGGCAGGAGCAAACCTCCCTCCTCCTTCTCCTGCATCATCACTGCATCATCAGCTACCGTAGGTTTGGCTCTCCATTTCTGCAGCTACTTCCGTAAGCCATATGGGGTCCTCTCACCTACACAATAGTCAGCTGTATGGATTCCTGGCTCCAGAGCTGTTCCCTCTAGACCATTCTCCACGTCACTGGATGAGTAATCTCTCCAGGACACAGATACAAAAATGAAACATACTATGCACATAGCTGATTGTATCATTTTCTAGCTTGAACCATTTACCGAGGGCTTTAGAGTTTACAGATTATTTTCTTACGCTTGATCTAATTGGAGCTACCTAACCCTACTCTGGAATTGGTGACAGCGTCATTTTGCTGATGCAACTTAGGCAGCTGAAGCTTAGAAGTTAGTTAACTTGCCTGAATTCACGCAGGTAATAAGTAACTTAGTGCTCAAATTCAGTGTTTGTTCTGCTACACCACACTGTTGCAGAGAAGGGCAAGATAAATAAACCACTTCCTCTGCTTTTCCAGTGTCCACAGAACTTCCTGTGAGCAACGTGGATCTTCTCTACCCTCTGCCCCACCCACTCATACCACAGCCAAAAAAAAAAAAAAAAAATGTTCAGGCCTCACCAAAGCTGGCTTCAGAGATTGGATCCTAGTCATTAGTGCTTAGAAATAAACTGTGTGGCATTAAGTGTCTTGAAAGACCTAATATTTATAATATAGTATAGATGAACATAAAAGCTTAAAAGACTCAGAGAAAGCTCAATGTGATTATCCTAAATAGAATCACTCTTTAATCCCAGACTATAACTCCCTAAGAATAAAAGCTTTTGTACAATGAAGTGTAGAAAATGAGAAGCAGCCCAATATAGGACATATGTTGACAGCTGTCATTTACCAGTATGATCTCTCCTGCTCTCAGGAACATGCTTGTGGTCGGCATTACCCGGCCTCGCCATTGCAGAATGAGCGCAGGAGAAAACATGCCATGGGCTTGTTCTTTTTTCAGTTTAGATGACTTTGAGTACTGTGAAGGTTCAGGTTTACGGAAAGGAGTCCTGGACTCTGACCCCGAGTCCTCTTCCTCCTGCAGCTCCTGCCTCTGGGCACAGTTAAACCTCACCAGGTCTAGCGTGTGCTCTTCCCTTGGAGATGGGAGCCTGTCAGGCTCCAGCTATCCCTGTCCTACAGAGGACCGTAGGAATCTCTTGTGAGTGTCAGCTTTCTCTTCTCAAGCTGTTGCCATAGACGAGATGAGTTTACCCACTCTTGTGCTCAAAAGACCTAGAAACTCCAGCATAGCTGGTAGAGTTTTCTAAATGAGCACTTGAGAGACAAGAAGAAAAGAGCCTACCAGCAAGCTTCTCCTAGCCCAATTGAATTCCAGAGTAGCTCCAGCTGTGTAGGAGGCTATGTGCTACAAATGGATGCAGTTACAAGAATTTTAAGCCTCTCTCTATTCAGTAATTTGTGGAATGAGTGTCCTCACGGTTAGTGGATAAATTTTGCTTTGCCTGGTCCATGCCTTTCCTCCATAGGCGGCCTGAGACCTGCCAAAAACACATACTTCCAGTGTGGAATGGCGGTTGTGTAAGCTTAATTTACACCACCTAGCTTGATTGTGATACACACGTCCTTCTGCCACCCCACCAGGATGGCAGCCCTGTGGCAGTGGTGCTGTTTGGCACAGCAGCATCTTCATGAAACTTCACAGTATTTGACACTGTGTAAACTTTCAGTAAATATTTTTTGGATGAAAAGGCAAATCACTACTATTGCATCTTGTATTATACTCTTGTATTACTAAAGTGATAGGTAATTCACTGATATGCTAAATTTTTTCTTCAGCAAATCAGTGTGTGTGTGAGTGGAGGGTGGAGGAGTGTGTCTGGAGAGGAGCAGGTCAAACGACTTCTAGTTTTTAAAAGGTATTTTGATCTACTGCACAGTTGGTGTTCTGTGTCTCAGGTGAGAGATGTTTGGTCCAGATCAATGGCTTTAGACTCACCTTCGCCGAGTATCTCAGAGTGTCCTTTAGGTAAACCTGAGCCTCAATTAGAGCCTGAGACTTGCTGTCTTCCTGAGCTGTTACAAAGATGAGACCTGGGCAGGGGAAATAGCTGCGAAGAATAAGTGGTTGCCTGGCAAGCGCAAGGGCCAGAGTTCAATCCCTGGTCCCTCAAAAAAGAAGAAAGAAACAAACAAAGATGAGACCTGGCCTGGGCGCGTAGCTCACCTGACATATTTCCTGACTTCTCCTCCCACTGGTAAAGGCTAGTAACTTAAAGCTTTTAAGTACCAGGTTAATTCAGGAACAGTATTTAAAAACAAAACAAAACAAACCAAACCACCTCGGCACCCTACTTCTTCAAGCCTCACTTGCCTTATTCTTCTTCTATGCCACCTGCTAGCAAACATAGCAAGAGCCTTTATTTAACTGAAGGAAAATTAATTTACAGTGAAAAACTACAGTGATGGCAAGTGCATAGAGATCTCTTGTGGACAATATTTTTGAGTCCTTATTGATTAGACTTCATTGTGACTTAATTAGTTGTAATACCGCATAAACATTTTATCGCTGCGAATGCAAGACCCAGGCTTCCATAATGCCTCTGATGGAGAGCATACCCTGCAGCTACTGCCAAAAAGCTTCCACTTAGGAGCAAACCAGTCTGCCCTGATAGTCTCGCTCACTGAGAGCTGCACAGCATCTTGCTTGGCTTAAAAGTGCTTTGTTTAGAGAGCCTGGGACAGAGAATGAATGTCGCCCACCCACCAGTCCCTGTACAAAAGGCTCCATGAAGCTTTCACATGCATCCTGAAGTGGTCGCCACCAGGGAGAATCTGTGCCATGCTTTTGTCTAGAATGCAGAAAGCATAGGTGACATCATGAGAGAAGCTAGACCTGCATAGGTGATATCATGAGGCAGGCTTCCTCTGGCCATTCCCATGATTATACCTGGCTTTGTAGAAAACCTGCGGTATGTGCTGGTACTCACTTATTAGTCTTTTCAGCAAACTGCCTGTTGGCTATGGTAACCCAAACAGAAAAAGAGAGCCAAGGGGCTGACTATTGTGGTACACACCTACAATCTCAGCTTCTCAGGAAGCTGAAACACGAGGATCACAAGTTCAAGGCTAGCCTAGACACAAAGTGAAATTTAGAAGGGCTGACAGGGATCGACCAAAAAGAAGAAAAATAAGAAGGAAATTCAAGAGATGGGCATTATTTTCTAATAAGTGTCAGTACATATGCCTTTTTTTCCTTTATAATCTATATCATGTTGATAGACTATCAGGTGGGAAGAATCTTCTCAACTTCAGTTTATTGATGTTTTAATTTAATTTGTCTTTTTATTGATTTTTTTAAAAATAGAAACCTTTTTAAAAAGTCAGCTCCACCTGTTTGCTGAATTGTTCCAGCTTGTCTCCCTGGAGGCTGTCTGCTGAGTCCCTGAAGTCTCCTAGATCTTAGTTGTAAGGAACTTAGTTTTTATTCCAGGATGTTCTGGTCATACCTACAGAACCTGTGCTGTCGAGGTTTACATGCACTCCAGAGCTCCTGATGTGTCCCAAGTGCTGCTTCTCACTGGCGTACATTTGGTGATTAATGAAAATTTATTCAATTCAAAGAAAAAAAGAGTAAAGATTTTTGACTTTACAAAGAACAAAACTCTGCCCTTTTTTAATCTTTTACTGCTCTTTTTTTTTTTTTTTTCCTTTTTGTCCCAGGGATTGAACTCGGGACCTTGCACTTGCTAGGCAGGAGCTTATGCCACTGAGCTATAACCTATCCCCAGCCCTTTTTTCATTTTTTGATACATGGTCTTCCTATGCAGTTTGGACTCATTATGATCCTCCAGTCTCAGCCTCCTATTTCTACTGGAATTACAGGTGTGCACCTCACACCCAATTCTGGGGCCAGCATGGCATCTGGTACTAGGGATTAAACTCAGTACCTTGTGCTTGCCAGGCAGATGCTTAGCCCATAGAGCTATCTCTCCAGCTTGGCATATTCTTTTAGAAATTTTGCTGAAGTATTCTAGTTGTGTGGGGCTTATGTATATCTTTCCCAAAAGAATTGCAAGCCAATTTTTCTTTATTTGGGGGTGGGGTACTGGGGATTGAGCTCAGGACCTTATGCTTGCCAGATGAAAGCCAGTGATTTTAAAACAATGTTTTTCCTTGGTGCCATTCTGTTAGAGGAGCTAACTTCAGTACTAGTTTATTGTAAGTCAAAGTTTAGTAAACCAGTATTGATGGATATTAAGTTCCATTATAGTTAATTCTAAAACTGTGTGGATTTTTTGGTTGTATGAATTGAAGCATTAACTCTTAGCTTTACTTTAGTTCTTTAATTTTGGATTAGGAAATGCTAATTTCAGTTATGACTACAGTGTATCCAAATTTAATGTATAAAATAAAATATTCAAATTCTTGTGACACAATTGTTTTTTAAATTTCTGTACTTATTTTTTATGGCACATTTGTCCTGGCAATATCAAATACCATGTAATTGCAATAAAAACAAACTCATGTGCCTTTCTTCGTGGGTGCGGCGCGCTCGCCAGCTGTGCTAGGATTGCATGTGACATGTACAGTCTGAGTCGCCTGTAGGTTGGCGCAGACCACTGTGAGGCACTTGCACACACAGATACCTTACTTAAAGATCATTTGCCTACTTTGCTGAGGTACTAAAAATGATTGTGTAAAAGTGTTTTCACCATAATTGCCAGTTAGTAAAGACAGTAGTTGCCCTGTTAATAATTCATTTTTAGGACTCAGTACACAAGCAGAGTAAGGATTCTTAACTGCAGCCAACTTTTTGCCAAAAGATATAGGAGGGACTTTTTTATTTAAAAACTGGAAATGTAAAAGTAATTTAAATTATATCTGGGAGATGGGGAGATAGTTCAGCGGGCTAAGCACCTACCTGGCAAGTGCAAGGGCCCAGGTCTGATCCCTGGTACCACATGCCATGCTGGCCCCAGACTCCTGGATGCAGGGTGTGGGTCATGCCAGCCCCTGAAACTGGTCATGGTGGTGTACGCCTATAATGCCAGTGCTGGAAAGGCTAAAGCAAGAGGATAACTATGAGTCTGAGCTGTGTAGTAGACCCTATACCGGATGCATGCATGGATGGATGGATGGATGGATGGATGGATGGATGGATGGATGGATGGATGGATAGATAGATTTTTAAAATTTATAAAATAAAACTTTCTGTAGGGATCATAACATTGCAAAATGGTCACACTGTTCTACTCAAGATTGTAGAACTATCAGACATGACATACTTCATTTTCATTTCATGAAGAAAAGCCAGAAACATTGTATTTTGTTTGTGACTTTTCTTTTTGGAAAAGGCAAACTGTGTTAAGGAGGACTCTGAGTTATAAAACTTTGTATGTCCAAAACATGTAAAGCAAGGAGATGGACTCCGAGCAAGCCTGCGTGTGGCCCATCCTGTCCTTCATCGCAGCCCATCCAGAGTGGTGTTTGTCTGCTGTGATAGTATCACGTCTTTCCCACACCCATACCCGAGCTGAACAAGGCAAGTGCATAACGCAAACAGGCAGTAGTATGTTGCCTAGTGTCTGTTCTGAAGTGCTTAAGAATTTAATGCCATTTGACATTAAGATTGTTTTTATAAAGTTTCTCATTTTCCATTGAAACAGATGTATTAGACAGTTAATAGCCAATAAATTGTTTCCTTTTTGGATTTTGCAATTTAAAAAAAATAGAACCCTTTTTGTAATTTGAACTGCTCTAGAAGCAATTTATTACCACAGAGTGAACGTCACTACGAAGTGTGTTAAGATCAGCGGGAATAAAGAACTCCTGGGCTGGGTGTTTGGAGGTGCCCTTGAACGCACAGTTTTTGGAATTACCTCTGAACATAGCTAGAGGACGTGTGTAGAACCAGCCATACACCTTTTTTCAAACATGCCCAGGAAGCCTCATTTCCTGGCTGAGCCTTTCTTTTGTTCGTTCTTCTCGTGCTTTCTGGCACACAGATGTCTTGCATTTCTACCAGCTCAGAGTAGCTGTATGTGGCCAGAAAGAGCCATGACTCAGCTTCTTTCAAACCAGTCTTCTACCACAGAGCTGAAAAAGATTGCTTTGCTGTGTCTTTGACGTCACACGAAGAACCTGGGGGCTAATTGGCTTTTCTTGGGTCCTAGGATCAAGATTCTGCTGTTTCAGCTCCTTAAGTGTCTGCCTGTGCTTGATTGGGGCGCCTGTTATGCATAGCCCTGCACCCTGGTCTTCGTTGCCTTGTAGTAAGTGGAGGATGCAAACTAAGTTTGCTTTCAACACTGTATTTCATCCTCACTGGTGAAATTGTTAGTGGGCTGGCTCTCCTCCCTTCAGATGTTCTTCATGTCCTTCCCTCTGGTCTCACACACCTCCCTCCCGGAGATTTCCAGCCACTTCGCAAAGCTCCACCATTGGGCTACCTAGCCCCTTGGGTACTTAGTTTGTAGGTGATTCCAAACAGATGACAGAGTAGATGACTACTCAGGTTAAGAACTCTGGAGTAAGACTCGCAAGAATTTATCTGATTAAGTTTCTGTTTGTTTGTTTGTTCCAGTTTTTGCAGATGGTGTCTGCTGTATATCCCAGGCCAGCCTTGAACTCAGCAGAGTTCTTGTCTCAGCCTCCCCAGTACTGGGATTACAGGCATGTACCGCCATGCCTGGCTTTCTATGGTCAAGTGTCTTCACTGAGTTTTAGTTTCTTTATGTGCCAAATGGAGATAATAGTAATAAGAGTTGGTGTATGAATTCAGTGCCTAAATTAAATTTAAAGAATTTGGCGATCTGGGGGCCAGGGAGATAGCTGGGTAGAATAAGCACCTGCCTGGCAAGTACAAGGTCCTGAGTTCAGTCTCTGGTGGGGCAGGGGAGGAGTAACTTGGCATTCTCCATATCATGTGCTTAGTAAATGTTGGTAATTATTAAATAATATTTTACTAAATTTTAATTTTTATTGGTGCATGTTTGCGTGTTTACATTCTTTGTGGGAAGTCATCACACATTTCAGTTCCTTTTCATCCCCATCTCCCTCTATCTCTCAGTCCCCTTATCTTTTGTAAATCTGTTCCTTAAGAATGGTGATATTTTTTCGGGGTGGTGGTGGTGCTGCTAGGCACCAAGCTCAGGTGCACCTGCCAGGCAGGCATTAAGCCGCTGAGCTATCTCCCCGGCCCTGTGTGACCTAAGAATGGATGAAGAAAATGTGCTATGCACTGTGAAGAACTACTCTGCCATAAGAAAGGGCAAACTTGAGTCATTTGACTATACCTTGAGACCAGTTTAATTGAAGTAAATCAAACACATGGGCTTATGTAATGCAGGCTTCCTCTTATATAATAAGAGAAACTCAAGCTATAAATGAGCAAAAATTTAAGTATTTTTAAATTAATTACTGTTAGTCTTTCATTCCCTGTATCTCTGTTGTGTGTGTGAGTTTTTTGTTTTATTTTGTTTTGTTTTTCTATTTTGTTTGCTCTCTCCAATGCTAAAAGGATGTTTTCTGGAGACTTACCTGCCCAGAATTGTTCTGGTTGTTGTGTCACTAACTTGATACTTGCGTTATTCTCAGAGCAGACTTCAGATTATTCTATATAGCTTCAGGAAAAAAATCTTTTTTTAAAGTTTATTTTATTTTTAAACCTTATTTATTTATTTGTTTGTTTGTTTGTTTGTTTGTGTTCTGGCTGGCTTAGCCTGCCCTGAGGCAGCATGTGGTGCCAGGGATCGAACTGCAGTCCTTGTGGCTGCCCAAGCTTGCCCAAGCAGAAGCTCTAGACCACTGAGCCATCTCGCCGGCCCCAGAAAAAATCTTTGAATAAAGTACCCCTCCATATGACAGATAGCTGGCTGAAGTATCCATGGAAATCACCCATTCTTTTGGCCTCATGACATGCCAAATTAAATCTTAAGTGACATGTTAATTTTCCGGTTATTTCAGTTTGAAGCATGGGAAATGCCTGTTCTGTTACAGATTCTAAGTCGGTAGAAAAGATTACAGCAGTCACCTAGTTCCGATATCTTCAAGTGCCATCTTGTGAGGGCCTCTTGTCGTATCTGATAGGTGCTAGGGACACACAGCTCCGTAAGACAGAGTCATCTTTGAAGGACTCTCAGACTTCCTCCTGTCCTTTAAGGCTAGGGCCCTTCTGATGCCATCTGAGATGTCAGCCTGGGACTAAGCATTTCTAAGGATGCAAAGCTTACTACCTAGAGTTAGGGTTGGGAAACCAAGGAATGTATTCTGTACAGTTGTTTCTGGGCTTCTTTTCCAAGTAAAGTCTTATTCAGAACTCTGACCCATAAAATGAGTAAAATTAGCTATGCTCCAGGTGTGGCCTTGTCCCCTGCACTGCCCCCTCTAGCTGTCCTATGTAGCCTCTCCCCAGATCCTTAGGACTCTTGTCAAATCAGCAATAATAGAAAGATTTTTCCCACATTGAACTTGTAACTGCCTAATTATTCCGAATTCGAGCTTTCAAATAGCACAGTACAAGTCTATTTTGTCTTCTTTGTAAAACTTCAAGTACTTGTTGAAGGGCAGTCAGCATGGCCCCCTTCTCTCTTCTTTCTTCTTTTTTTTTTCTTTTTTCTTTTTTGGTCTTTTTAAGACGAGATCTTGCCCTGAAGTTCAGGCTGGCCTTGAGCTCCTTTGTAGCACCATCTCGCCCAGCTAGCTTGCCCCTTCTTAGCCACATCTTCTCTCCAAGACAGACTGGCCTTTGCCATGTCTTCAAGTGGCAGAACTCCTGTCCCTATCTGGTGAATTTAAGGTTGGTTTTTATTTTCCACCCCCATCATCAAAGCTTTTTCTCATCAAGCCATTTGAGAAAGTTGTAAAAGACAAAAAAGAAAAAAAAAATTCCCTTCTTAGATGGAATCATCCTAGCAGTCCTGGTTCCTGCCTTAGGACCCTGCCCATGGAGGAGCCTGCTCTCCTTGGAGTTGGCGCAGCAGGAGGGCTGCGCCACAGCGCATCCTCTAGTTAGCATTCTCTTGGCGTTCCGCGTTTCGTGGCTCATGGTGATTTCACTGCAGAGACCACTTGGCATCCTGCACAGAGCAGATGAAAGGAGCCTCAGAAGGGGCGCTGCTTCTCTGGCTTGCACAGGCAGAGTAGCTATTCCTGCACTGCCTGGAGTACTTCAGTCTCACTCAGCGTCAGAGCTCTGCCCTTTGGGAGGGAACAAGTGGGGCCGCTTTAGGCACCAAAATAGAGTGCTTGGCGTCTGGAAAAGTTGACATTTTGTGCTCTTTGATCTGAGGTCCCGTCTACTTTCCCCTCTTGATTTGCCTGTCTTGTGCCTGACTATGTTATTAGGCTCAGGAGCGTTTCTTCCCTTCATTTGCAGCCTCTTTCCATATTTTACATAGAATAGTATGTTTAAATCTCATTTAAATAATTTCATGAGCTATATGACACTGAGAAAATATGAACTGATGATGCCACTCTAACTCTGCATTTTGTCATTTTACCATCTGTTCAACAGATGAAAAACGTTAGCTTTCTGTTCCTTTGCAAGTTGGGTATTATGTAGGGCAGGCAAAATAGAAGCCCTCGTCCTCAAGACATTGACACTGTAACTGGGAGTTCTTAAGCTGGACCTGCAGACCCAGAGGATTGATGGCAGGCTTCTTCGGCTCCTTAAACAGTCAGAAAATAATATGCACAAAGTTTTCTATAGATTTTTCTTGAGATTATTTTCATCATATTTAAAGCCAAAGAATGCTAGTTGAGCTATAAATCTTTTAATTAGGACTAATGGCGGTGTTGCGGATATTTTTGTTGTTATTGTTGTTACTGCTGGTAAAGAACACTGCCTTGAAAAAAATCTGTTTTAAAGTAACTTGTAACTGCCTTCATTTGGCCTTGGACGCCTGATTTCTGTCGCTCAGCAGAGTGTGAAGGCCAAAGGGAGATGAGTGAGTGCCATCTAGCGGCCTCCGCTGACAACTGTTTAACAGGTTTCGAAGCAGGCCGTGGCCCCTTCCTCAGGAGCCGTTAGCTTTTACAACTTTCTAAGAACTGTCTTCTCTTAAGTAATTGCAGACAGTAAACATGTATGTCAGTGATCCTGCAGTTGTGCAATCTAGCTTTAGTACTCTGGAAATACAATTTTAATGAAGCTTAACGTTGTAGATGGCGTTTACTCATTTATAGGAAGGGACATGGGAACTGCATTTTTTAGATATAAAGTTAAAACATTAAATATTAAGAGTAATTCACTTTAATTACTCTTAGTATTCTAGTAAGTGATATGGGATGGTATTTGCCAAATGCTGTAGAAATTAGAGGGCTAAATTAGCCCTGGGAGAGCAGATCAAACAGAATTTATATCCAGCTGAAGCTATATGACAGGGCAGTTACGTAGCTTTGAAATCCCAGCTTTGCCACTGCTTTTCGATGTTGAGCACGTTACCTTTTCTCTTAATCGTGTTTATTTTTCATTTATTAATGAAGGTGCTAATAGTATTTAAAGTTGTAAAAATTAAGTGATATGAAAAGTATTTTAACAAATACAGTAGTGTTTGATTTGAGTATTCAATAAATATTCATATTCCACAGATGTTTATTTAGCTCCTATTAGATATAATAACCATTTTTTATATTAGAGATTTGATGTTGGGTATAAAAGTAAGACCGAAAAGACATGGACCTTACGTTGAAGAAGTGTTAGACAAAAAACAAGTAAATAGCTAGATGCTTTTCACAAAGAAATCATTGATGTAAAGACAATATGTAGGTGCAAAAAAAGAAAGAAAAGAAAATACATGTGACATAGAGAAGGCCTGGAGGCCTGTTTCAGAGTAGGTGGTCAGTTTTGTTTGTTTGTTGGTGACTGGCTCAGGCTGCCTTAAGGGCAGGTCTAGTGCAGCATGTGGTGCTGGGGATCAAACCGCAGTCCTCTGAACCTGACTGAGTTTGCCCAAGCAGGCGCTTTAGACGACAGAGCTAACCCGTAAGCCCCAGGGAAGAGCTCTTAAGGAAGGGACATTAAAATCTTTCTCTAAATGACAACAAGGCAGCCATAGAAGGTCGCAGGAGTGGCCGTTGCCACTGGAGGAGCATGTGTAAGGGCCAGCAGGTAGGAGTCTGCTGCATGCACCAACCAGACAGGAGCCTGCAGGGCCAGCGCCTAGTGTTTTCATTCTGAAGATCTGGGGGAAAGATTGTAGATTTAAATGCAAGAGAGTGATAGCCCAGGCTTATATTTCAGAAAACTTCCTTTTACTTCTCTATGGGAAATAGACTGTAAAGAAACAAGAATGGAAGCCGGCCTGCGAGGGGGCTTTTTGCAGCCTAAGCACCGGTGAGGGTGGCTGTATAAACACGTTGGGTCGATGGCTCCAGCATTTGGCTTCCCCAGCAGCTCTGCAGAACAGAGGCAACGTAGTGTTGTGATTAAGAGCACCAGGTCGAGAGTTAGCTTGGTTTTAAATCTGAATTGATAATCGTATGACTCAGCACCAGATTCTAAACTTCTCTATACCTAGTTTTATCTTTTCTCAAGTGGGAACAATGACAGTATATCCGCCTTAGGATTTCTTCAGGATTAAAAGAGCTAGTAATAATCTTAAAATGCTCAGAGGGATGTGTTAACGCTCTTGTGCTATCACTGACCACTTCCATCCCGATTACTACTTCCACATGATCCGCAGTACCTTGAATTTACAGACAAGGAAACTTAGGAAAGAAATAGAAGGTCGTTTTAAAGTTAGAATACAGGTTTCTTGATTTTTGAAGCCGTTCTTTCTGCAATATAACTTGAAGTGTGAGTTCCCAGAGAAAAGTATCGATTGATCTGAGTGTCAGTTCTAAGCCCCCAGTCTCACATAACTGTGAGTGTTTAAATACTATGAGAAAGTGGTAGAGAGGTGGCCTCTGCCTGTTCTCTCCCTGTAACATTTTGTGCTGTTAGAATTTTTAAATCACCTGAGTTTTGAAAAGTGTTGCACACCTAAGCCAAAATCTAATATGTAAATAATGGTACAGGATTCCTGTGGGAGAACAGAATTGAATATTGGAGAACCTCATAAGATAGTGAATGCCTTTAGAGGACCTTCTATTCTTCATTAATTGCAGGCTATTCATAATATAAAAAAGTGAAATCCATGGATTATTCTTAAATTTTTCTGATCAGACTTGTAGCAAAAGCATTAATCAGCCTGTTATATTTGAATTTCTCTTTGCTCTACCTCTCTGCTTTGCCCAGCCTCTTCTGGAGTAAGTAAGCAGTGAGAAGATAAGGACCAAAGAATAAGAGAGAATTAGAAGGAAGGAGCTTGAGAACCTGCCTGGTGGCTTTGCTTCTACTACCTCAGCCCCACTGGTCTCTCCCGACAGCATACCCTGAGGGCAGGCTGTTTGTCTGTTGCAGAATGCGAACACTTGATCCGCCACATGCTGGTGTTGGACCCGAATAAGCGCCTCTCCATGGAACAGATTTGCAGGCACAAGTGGATGAAGCTAGGGGATGCTGATCCCAACTTTGACAGGGTAAGCTGTCCCACTTGCCGTGAGGAACTCCTCCTCTTAGAGCTGCTGCAATCTGTCTTGCTTGTTGTAGGAACAAATGTGTGTGAGCTGTAGCAGCAAAAAAGACTGTGAAGACCAGCTGATTTGCTAGAGAATGGTGATCATGGTCCACTGCCATTTGTCCCCAAGTCATCATGTTTTGTTTTGTTTCTGCTTTTGGGATAGTATAGCCCACAGTTTGCAGGTCACTCTCCACCGTGGGGATGTCTTCTTTCTCTTGTCTCAGTGTGCTCAGCTCAGTATGTTCTGTGGAATACCCTTACTTAAACCACTATGACCATCCCAGGTACCCATCACGTTCAGGAAATGGCCATCTTGTCTGCTCAGAGATGATCCTCAGTGCTAAGGCCAGAAACATACACAGCTAAGGGTGTAGAACAACATGGGAGCTATGTATGATGTGCCATATTGACATGGCTAGTTGATGATTTGACAGCCTGTTGCTTCCTGTTACAGTTAATAGCTGAATGCCAACAACTGAAGGAAGAAAGACAGGCAGAGCCCCTGAATGAAGATGTCCTCTTGGCCATGGAAGACATGGGACTGGACAAAGAGCGTACACTACAGGTATCTAGGAAGGAGTGGAGAACGAAGTGCGATAGAATGGTCCTTTCTCTCCAGCCTCTTATACTTTTTTCTTCTTCCTAAGAATTTGGGTCTTTTTGCTTTTTTCCTTTTTCTTTTTCCTCTGCCCCTCCTGGGCCTGGGAAGGAAAGAAAGTGCTTTGGTCTTCTGATGTTATTATTGAAAGGGTTTTGGTCATTGACAGGCCATTTCATCAGGGTTTTTTTACCTTTTTCCCTTCTCTCTTGGTAGTCATTAAGATCAGATGCCTATGATCACTATAGTGCAATCTACAGCCTGCTGTGTGATCGACATAAGAGACATAAAACCCTGCGTCTCGGAGCACTTCCTAGCATGCCCCGAGCCATGGCATTTCAAGCACCAGTCAATATCCAGGTGGGCAATATCTCCAGCAACCTAGTTCAGGACAAGTAACACCAGGGGGTGAGGGTTAGCTGCTGCTCACCATTCCCAAGTCAAAGCTTCCTGTTCTTTCAAACTCTGTCATCTCTTTCTCTTATCAGAGGCCAGTCGATATTTCAATCCTTGACAGAGGATGGATGGCAACAAGTACTAGTTTCTTTTTTCTTTTTAAGGAATTGCAAATCATTATTACCCTTTCTAAAAAGAACGCCTCTATATTGTGGTGTCTAAGGGCAAAGGAACCAAAGACTTTAGCAAGCCAGACTACTTTAAAACAAGTTTTTCCCTCAAGTGTCTAAGCGTGTGTGCATGTGTGTCGCCCCTTTCCAGGCTGAGCAGGCCGGAGCGGCCATGAACATCAGTGTTCCCCAGGTGCAGCTGATCAACCCAGAGAACCAGATTGTGGAGGCAAGTAGCGGCATCTGCTGCCATCAGCTGACCCACTTGGCTTTCCAAAGCGGCATTTGCTTTCCTTCCTTCTTATTTCTGTAAATTGTGCTTCCCTCCACTTTAGCCGGATGGTACATTAAATTTGGACAGCGATGAAGGTGAAGAGCCCTCTCCTGAGGCCCTGGTCCGCTATTTGTCAATGAGGAGGCACACAGTGGGTGTGGCTGACCCACGGTGAGTATCTGGGCAACTTGGTAGAATGCAGAGAATTCCCACGTGGCGCATTTTCCCCACTTCATGGTATCTGCCAGATGAGCTTCAATTAAGTGACCAGGACAAGTTTAGCCATCAGGGACCCTGATAATTCAGAGCTGATTTGACTAGAGAATGGCAAGGAATCACTCCAAGTACAGGAGTCAGAGAGGCCTTTTGCCCACAAAGGTTGAAGTCTTCCGATCTAAGTCACACAGAAGTACCCTTAAAATTCACCTACATTGGACAGCTTTTAGAGATGATGTTAGCAGGGCCGGGGAGATAGCTCAGTGGCTTAAGTGCCTGCCTGGCAAGCACATAGTCCTGAGTTTGATCCCTAGTATGGGGGGAGAGGGGAGACACACTTAGCAGTAGAGATGATGTTAGCCACATGTTCATCTAGGCGGAGAGAACAAATGTTAGGATACACATATATCTGGACAATTGAAATTAAGTGAACAGGAATCCAGAAACCCACCAGTTCTCCAAAGTGTCTCTGCAAAGCTATCTTTCATGATGTTCCTGATGCCCTCAATGGGGAGATGGACTAAAGGCTGGCTTATTCCATTTTTGTTCTACAGGTTGTGGCAGGAGTTCTCCTGGGAGTTCAACTAGGGGCGAAGCTGGTTTTCTTATAAATTCTATTTTCTCTGAATTTCCAAAAAAGACTCCCCTGGTTGCTGATTTCCTTGCTTTATATTCTTTGTTCTGAGCCTCTGATCAAATAGGCAATGGGGAAGCATTCTGGCTCCACAGAATGTGTCAGCTGCAAAGGGGCAGAGTCCTGAGTGTCTGCTAGTGCAAAGATCTCTTATTTTAAAGTCTACTATAAAACCTACTCTTGTAGCACGACAGCCCTGAACATCCAGTACTCATCTGTCCTGTTAGCGCTGAAGGAGTAGTTGCATTCCTTCCCTGCCGAATCAGTTGTTACTGCAGGCAGCCATTGTCTCGCGGATGGCTCGTTCTGTCCAGAAACTTGCTGTTCACCTCCAGGCTTTGAAAATCCCAACTGGCCGAGAGTCAGAGTTTCCTCCTGGCTCAGAGCTGTGGATTTTAATGTTTGGTCTGTAACAATTAGTGACTCCCAGACCCACATAGCAAAACGGTGGAGAGACCAATTAATTCTCCAGTAGGCCTCTGCTTTGCCTTGGGATGTTAAGAGAAAAATACAGGCGTAGTAGAAAAGTAAAAAAATAAACTGTGTTAAACATAGCAGTGCCACCGGGTGTAGGAGCAAACATTTCTAAATGAGAATGTTAACCACTTCTCTGTCTTCTGTTTTCTGTCAGCACGGAAGTTATGGAAGATCTGCAGAAGCTCCTGCCTGGCTTCCCTGGAGTCAACCCACAGGCTCCATTCCTGCAGGTGGCCCCTAACGTGAACCTGATGCACAACTTGTTGCCCATGCAAAACTTGCAGCCAACCGGACAGCTTGAGTACAAGGTACTTAGGTGTGGGAGAAGATTTGCCCCAGAAGAAACAAATTTGAGCTTCCTTGGAGAGGATTTAAAGGACATTCCCCAAGACTTGAGGGTTTCCTGCAGAGAGTCCACTTTCAAAGCTGCGAAAATGAGGGGGAACATTAGTCTACATCACAGCCAAAGGATCCTTTATTTATTTTATTTTTCTGGCCGGCTCACCCCACCCTGAGGGTGGCGCTAGTGCAAGCTGTGGTTCTGAGGATCAAACCACGCTCCCCGTGCCTGCCTAAGCTTGCCTAAGCTTGCCTAATCAGGCAATTTAGACCACTGAGCTATCTCGCCAGCCCAAGGATCCTTTAATTTTAGATTAGAGTACTGCTGTTTGCACCCCTTTGGATCCCCACCTCAGCGGGCTGACCCACTCACTACTCTGCTTCTGGCAGGAGCAGTCTCTGTTACAGCCGCCCACTCTGCAGCTACTGAATGGAATGGGCCCCCTTGGTCGGAGGGCATCAGATGGAGGAGCCAATATCCAGCTGCATGCCCAGCAGTTGCTAAAGCGCCCACGGGGACCCTCCCCACTTGTCACCATGACACCGGTGAGTAGCAGCACAGATCCCAAATGGGTTTCAGAGGTTTTTGGTAAAGTGGTCATGAGCCTAGAGTTGGGAACCCAGGGCCAACCTAAATGTCTGAATTTCTTTATTCTCCAAACATTTGGTGTATTCCTATTTCTTCAGACTTTTCCAGTGTTTAATTTTGACTAACTTCCTTACTTCCTCAGATCATTTCTTCTCAGAAACTTGTTCTTCTCAGCACCCTGTTCTTGGAGAACGCTCCTCAGCAGGCCCTGTACAGGCAGCCTGATTGCATACAGCGGTATTCCTGCGTGAAGGCACGCAGCCACAGAGAACTTTTAAAGGCAGTTGAATCAAACAGCACTCTCTAGAATTGCTTTTTAGACTGGTTTTCAAAATTGCCTTTGCTCTCAATCTTTCTCCATTATCAGCACCACCTTTTTTTTTTTTTTTTTTGGTACCAGGGATTGAACTCAGGACCTTGCACTTGTCAGCCAAGCAAGTACTTACTCTACTGAGTTATCTCCCCGGCCACCACCAGATATTTTTAGTGCACCCTAAATCATGTATTATTTGGCTCAAACCTAGTTAATTGCTGTGATCCAATCACATGCAAAGATTTGTAATGTGTGGTAGTAACATTTCAAGATTTTTTTCTTCCATGGGTTCTGTTTATTTCTGATTTTTTTTTTTTTTGTTGATGTTGTAATTCATTCATTCATTCTTATACCACCATCAGATTTAATGCTAACTGTGTATCTGTAGTCTTTATGAAATGTTTTAGGGCAGTGGTTCTTAAATATCTATAGTTGAGGCCCAGTTCTCCTCTTCATCAATTATGAATTGCTATTTCTGTGAAGTACAATAGGGACTTGAGACAGGAGGATTGTTGCGAGTTCAAGACTAGCCTGGGCTACAAAGTGAGCTCAAGTGAACTGCATAGCAAGACCGTGTCTCAAAAAGACCAAAAGAAGGAAAAAAAAACAAACAAAAAGCAATAATAAAAGTGAATAAGAAATTTAAAATAAAATTTAAATTTAAAAAAATATTTTTATTTATTTGGTATAGGGTCTCACTGTGCAGCTCAGACTCGTAGTAATCCTCCTATCTCAAACTCTCCAGTGCTAGGATTATCCATGCCTGGTTTCAGTGGCTGGCAGGACACTCCTGGGGTTCCGGAGCTGGCACAGCATGCCATACCAAGGATCGAACCCAGTTCCTTGCTCCCCCTGGCAGATGCTGTGCCACTGAGCTACATCCCTGGCCTTCAATTTTGATTTTTGAACTTATCATGGATTGATTAACAAAATACTGCATGAGGGCCAGCCAGATAGCTGAATGGATTAAAGTGCCTGTGTAAGCAGACTCAGGCTGGGTTCGATCCCCAGCATGCTGTGCCAGCCCTGTCCCCGGGGTACCCTGAGACAGCCATTAAGACTGGGCATGGTGGCATGTACCTATAATCCCAGAGCTTGGGAGGCTGAAAACAGGAAGATCACTACGAATCCAATCTGTGTAGTGAGATCCTATAGACCCTGTACTAAATACAAACAAAAACAAAAACTTTGTGGACTGGCATGAGTTTATGAACTGTCCTTTCTATAAAACTATAGAATTTTATATCATAGTTGTTGATATACTGAGTTTATGATATCAACGTGTTAAAGTATAGTAACCATGCATGATTAAGCACCAATGTAAATAGCATGACTGCTTGGTGGCAGAGGCATTCAGGACCTGGGAAGATCAACACGAGATGGGAAGGAGTGGAAACATGGTGGGAGGTGGGGTGATTTGCTCTGTCCATGGGGATCATTTCTGCAAGGTTATTCACAAGTTTTTGTTGATAAATCCTGTGCACAGTTTTAAATCAATCAATCAATCAGTCTATCTGTCTATCTATCTATCTACCTACCTACCTACCTATCTACCTACCTACCTACCTACCTACCTACCTACCTACCTACCTACCTACCTACCTCATGTTCCAACTCTGTTAGACACTGGTGACTTTTTCCCCTGAAAATCTTGTCCTTTTTGGGTTTCTGTGGTATCACTCTCTTCTCCTCCTGCCTTTCCTTTTTTGTTTCCTTTTCAGATTTCCTTTCTGCTCGTGCCTTGAAGTTGACAAAGCCCAGAGTTTTGTCTTAGGCCCTGTTCTGTCTGGCCTGACGCGTTGCCTCTCAGGCCCGTGACTTCAGTCACTTTCCCACACAGTGCGCTTCTGAGCACTGCCTGTCTCTGTGTGGTTGCCACTGAGTAGATACAGCTGGTTATCATAGCACAGGTCCTCATGAGTTTAACTGAGTTTGTCTCAAAACAAAATTATCATAACTCTGTAAAACCTCTTCCTCCCCTTGGGTGACAATGAGTGTCACTGTCATTTTCCTGATCTGTTGTCCAAGTGAGGAATGTGGAGCTTGATCTTCAGCTTTTCCTTCTCCCTTATTCTCAATCAAATCAGTTGTCTGACACCTGCAAATGAAACACCTTACTTCTCTCCTTCTCCACCTTAACTCAGGTGGCTGTCATCCATTACCTGCATCATCACAATGGGCTCCTGCCTGGCTTCCCTATAGCCAGTCTTTTCTCCTGATCCCTTCCGCCAGCTTTGGTTACCTGGCAACTAGCTAGCTTTTCAAGTACAAGTCTTGAAACATCATGCCCTTGCATAAAATCCATTAGTGATTCACTGTTATCCTCCTCCAAATAAATTTCCTTGTGTTATATTCATGTCCTGCATAACTGGTCACAGTGTTCATCCCCTGCCAGCTAGGGTCACCTCCTGCCCACCTCTGGTCACTCTGCTCTTACAGAACTATAGAGGATCTAGAAACTCCACAAACATTCAGGATGCAGCCATTTCAAAATGTTGTTTTAAACCTTTCATCCATTTTTAAAAGATGTTCTTTCATGGTAACTCTGGTATGATTTTTGCCCTAGTGCCTGAAGTGTGGTTATGTAAGTCCCCAGGCTGTGCACAGCGGTCAAGGATGCACAGCATGGCGGTTCTCATGCAGATGGGAGTGAGCAGTGGCAGTGACGCACACACTGTGCTGCTTCTCAGTTGACTTGCGCGTTCTTGGTGGGTCACAAGTATTTTAAAGCTGCAAGTGCAACTACCCAAGTATATGTTAGATATGCAGATGTGCTTTCAAAAACCCAGCATGTTTTTCTGGAGTTAAGAGATCTAAACACTGGAAATACTATGAAGCACGAGGGCAATTCCTAGACATGCTAGGTAAGCAGTTTTCTACTATATTTCCTGGTCCTTAAATACCTGCAGGCTTTCTCTCTTCTCTCAAGCCTATACAACTGCGATCCTTTTCCTCATTGCCTGGCAGATCCCATGTGTCCTTCAGGTCTTGGGTGAGGAGTTTGCTCCTCCAGAATGCTTTCCTACTTCCCAAGGAGCCCTGCTTAGAGGACTTTAGAGGACTTTGTTATGTTTTTTTTAGTTGTCTGTTTGCTAATCTCTATTCTCTACTCAACTAAAAAAGGAAGGCAAGGATTATATTTGTAAATTCATATTTTATCCTGTAACATAGTAGGTAGTCAACTATTTATGGGATGAGTAAGCGAATGAGTAAAAAGAAATTCTTATTATTGTCACCTGAGCCAGCTAAAAATGAAAACATGAAACTGCAACTCTAACTCAGGGTTTCTAGAAAAGTTTTGTAAAAAGGAAGTTTAATACCAAATCTTGCCCTAAGCCTGGTTTGTTATAAGAGGAAGAGACATAGAATATGCTGCCACGTTGAGCTTTTCTTTCCTGTTTCTCTTCAGGCAGTGCCAGCAGTTACCCCGGTGGACGAGGAGAGCTCGGATGGGGAGCCCGATCAGGAAGCTGTGCAGAGGTAATGTGACATCTGGCAGTGCTTGCAGAAGGTCCTTGGGCAGGCTCCCCCCTGCAACCAGCGCAAGGTCACCTCTGCCCAAGGAGGTGGTGCAGTGCAGCTTCAACCTTTGTGTGGTCTCTTTGCTCAAGCCAGATGGCATGTTCCTCCCCACATGGAAGTAACAGAAGACTACCCAGAAAATTTCATTTGTGTAAACGCCATTGGAAGTCCCCTAAGTGACAGCAATAACCATAAGAACTTTTTCTCTTCTCCTTCCTTCCCTCCTTGCCCCCTGCCTTCACATTGCGACTCTGATAGTATTCACAAGGCACGGAGCCTGCTCCTACCTGCCAAGAACTGTTTACTGAAAAAGAATTGGAGATTTGGGATGACAGTGATTCTAGCTAGTGTGGCCATGGACCGCTGGCATGGACTCTTTTCCAGGAGAATGAATACCACTTGTACTGTTTGCTGTGTTTCTTGCATCCTTTATACCAACAAAGGGATATATTTAAAAAAAAAAAAAGCATATGGGATTTGGGCCAGGGACAAATATAAATATCTATTGTTTGCAGAACCTTGTTGAGAGATCCTGATTTCCAGAGAACGGCAGTCACCACCAGGCATGCTGTACCGCTGTTCATTTGATCTCAGTCTCATTAGCTCTGGTTCTCCGCTCCATGCATGCCCTCTTGTGGAAGTTGTCTTTGTTTTCCAGGGAGGGGGTTTCACCAGAATCTAGCATGTATTTTCTCAGAAATCTAGGTGTTCATCAAGATTATATGTTTTCCCTTGAGGGAAGTTGAAATAAAATGGTTTTTGTGGGGTATTGGGGAAATTTTGGGTGTCTTTATCAAATGGATATTAAACCTCTGATGGCTTACTCTCTGGCAAGTTTATATCTCACTGATTACCCTAATGTCTGTTTGTTAATTTTAGCTTAAAGGGATAAGGTAGTTAAGAATGAAATAAGACTATGTTTTAAGGCCCTGGGAGTTGCTGGCCAGGACTTCCTACCCCCAGGAGCTTTGAATAAGAGCTGCTGTTCAGAAAAGAAGCTGGTCCCTCTTGGAAAGCATAGTGAACGGGGCATGGCAGGTAGACGAGCTCCTCGTACAGCTTGGCCAGCGCAAGGGAAATTGTGGCGACTCCTTTCCCTGGATGCTGCTGGTTTTATAATTTTACTCACATTAGGATATATATAAAATTTTAACTGAGTCCTTAATGGTATAATGAAAAATGAGAGAGTAGGTTTACTGCCTTCTTACCTTCAAAGAGACAGCAATACTTAGCTTCTTTGTCTTAGACTTTACTTCCTTCAGCTCCACCTTCGTTCTTCTTTAGATCAACATTATAATGTCCATCAATTTTGATGGGATTGAAAGGAATAAAGGTTCTCTTCTTTGTGCCCAAGAAGTTTAATCTTGGGGCAGACACCATCAAGCAGAGAACGGGACTGCCATCTTAGGGGTGCTGATGGTGTGGGTCTGGAAGATCTTCATAGGAAAGGTCATCAGCGTGTAACTCTTGGCCTTTTGAAACTCTTCTGGTCTTTGGCTTGCATTTTTTCTCCTTTAAAAATATCTGAATCTTCCATGTGGTTTTATTTCTTCGTACTCCATAGAATGCTGGTTCCCTGGGAACAATGTTAGTTTTTCTTGTCTGATGACTGAGTTGTACTCACAGGCATGCAGGAGGAGGTAGTTCTGGAACTCGTCTCTCCTGAAATGGAAATGCGTGTTCTGTGACCTGTAGTAAGGACAGCGTCAGAGCCTGGGTTCTGTCAGACTGGAAGTCGCATGTGTAGCTCCCTTGGCTTGGGCTAGTTTCCCCTGACTTACATTTTGGAAATTTAGAGGGAACAGAGGAATAAAATTAACACATAGAAAAATAAGTTCTTCTTTTCAGTGGAGCACAGTTAGGAAAACTGGTTTTCTTTGTGAGATATATCTGTTTTCTCTCTCCTCTTCAGTGATTACTCTTAGGTTCAAAATTCAGCCATTTCTGTGCTAAGCCAACTTCTGTTGGCCAGTTAGACATGTGTTGCTTCCATCCAGTCAGGGATCTGCAGAGCTCTTCTGGTGCTCTGGCACCATTTCATTGAGTGCATTGGATTAACTTCTGTTGCTTCTTGTGGAAGAATATTCCTGTCTGTCTTTTTTACTATGAAATGTGCTCCTGCTTGTTGCAGGTACTTGGCAAATAGGTCCAAAAGACATACACTGGCTATGACCAACCCTACAGCTGAGATTCCACCGGACCTACAGCGACAGCTAGGACAGCAGCCTTTCCGTTCCCGGGTCTGGCCCCCTCACCTGGTACCTGATCAGCATCGGTGAGTAGCCACGTGGCAGTGTGAGCTTCCTGAGGCTTGTCAAGCAGGCACCCTTCTTATTAGTCTCCCAGTGAGGGCGACTGGCTTGGAGCAGAAAGCAGCTCTCATCCTGAACGCGCATCCTCTCAGCTCCTTGTGTTCCTTGTATCCAGGGCAAAGGTTTTCCACTGGACCTTGGAGCAGTATGAGTCTTCTTTCCCATTGCCTTTTTGTCTGCAGTTGATTCCCATAATTCAGAATCTTGACTCATAGATGAGTTGAACTTGAGACCTTCAAGGAAGTGAAGCTCTCCAAAGTCCAACTGGCAATGGAAGGGTTTATAGCAATAACCATAGACTAGATTTTTAATAATTCATCACTTGGAAAAGCATGAGCACTTCATGTCATGTTATCATTGAGCAATAGCTTGGGTGTGGAGAAAGACAGATCCTTTGTGAATCGCAGGACAAGGGTATCACGTCCTCTTGAGTGATGTACCCGAGGAGTCATTCTTTCAGTGTTCTGATGATAAAGTCTTGTGCTAGGTCTCTGTTACATTGATAATTCATTCTCTTAAAAGAATAAAAACAAGTTTTAGCTTTCCTGACCAGGAAGACTTCATTGACTAAGCCTAGAAGCAAGGAGGATGGCACTTGGCTAGAGCTAGATGGTTGTCTTCTGTGAATATCTTGATGACCAGAGTTTTAATTATTTCCATTCTGAAGCTATTCCGAGCTCATGACCACCACTACCCCCTCCTGCCCCCTCTTCAATTCAGAGTCGCCATCAGTGGCTACAATTTATTTCAGTTCAGCCTTTTTGAGGCGATCATGAAAAGCATTCCTACTTGTGAAGATTAAAAAACAGGCAGATTCTAAGGGAATAAAAATCACCCGCGTGTTGCTAGGAACTCATGTGGCCAGCTCACAGGCAAGCTTGACGCAGTGTTCTGCAGGCATCATGTAATCAGCAGCGACAGGTGAACTCTTGAGTGACAGAGACATAATTAGTGCCATGTTGGAACTCTGGGAGAAAGAAGATAAGCTTGTGTAAGTTACTGTGAATAGTTAGACAAAAAACAAAAATGGTTTAGGAATCGCAAGAATGGAGATTCTCAATAAAAGTCTTTTGGCACAGAAAGTCTTTCTCAAGTCAAAATCTCCCAGGACTGACCTTTCTAGTGCATGTTAAAGAGCATTTTGATTATTGAAGAGCTGCCTTTGTGAATTTCCTGTGGCTTCTCATATCTCTCAACTCTATACTCATTACCTAACATCTTTCTTTCCTCTATTTTTGACACTAATTTTTTAGCCCTCATTAAAGTCTGTTAGCTTATGTCCTTCAGGTACATTTGTTTAACTCTAGGTGTCCTTCGGAAGTCATTTTCTTTCAGGGAAATAAAGATCAGCACATTTCCTTAGTTAGCCTTAGTCCCAGACCCTCTCTTATGCTGACATTTGTTGCTAGGGACCCATAGCTCTGCATATGTGATATCCATCCTGCCTACCATTGTTATCAAGGCCTTGCCTGCTAGAAATCTTATCTGTTGCCCATTTTCATGTGAACACTCTTGCTAGAGTGTTCCCTGAGTTTCTGTAGCCAAGGTGGTTTGAATTGGAAGCAAACGAATGATTATAAGTGGTAGATTGGATACAGTTGAGCATTTGTGTAAATCTAGCTATCTTAGTGGAGTTGCTGTCCAAATATGCAACACAGGAGACTGAGTTATCTTCAGTGGAAGAGAGACACTGTCCATGGCCATAAGACCCTGAAAATGGAAGAACTGGATAGGTGTATTTTTGCTGTTTTTTAATGTGTTTGTTTGGTTGTTATAAGGTCTCACTATGCAGTTTAGACTCATAGTGATCCTCCTGCTTTCAGCCTCCCCAGCACTGGGATTATAGGCATACGCCACCACTCCCAGTCTTGGTGGCTGGTTCAGCTCTCCTGCGGGTGGGGCTAGAGCAGCATATAGTGCTGGGGATCAAACCACAGTCCCTGCGCTTGCCTAAGATGACGCTTTAGTCTGCTGAGCTATCTCGCAGGCCCTAATGGATAGGTTAGTGAATTCCTTTCACATTCTGGAGGAAATGATCAGAGAGAGAGAGAATGAGAATGAGTGTGCGTGCGTGTGTGTGTGTGTGTGTGTGTGTGTGTGATATGTACAAGTGTGTGTGTGTATCTTTGTGGGGGGAGGGGAGGAAGCCTGAACCTAGGGCCTCTGCACTGGTACGGTAGATCAAGTCTATCATGGAGACAGAAAAGAGGTCCATTCAACTTTTCTATTCCTAGAAGTGTGTGATCTGAAATTTTAAAAATGTAACTAAAATTAACACAAGATGGCTTCTATTCTAATTCCAGGGAACCCAAGTCCCTGTTAACAGAGTATAGTGGGAAATAACTTAATGTGAGGCTTTTTTGAGTTTGAACATGATTGCTAAGAAAAAGCCAAACTATCAGTGCTTCTAAAATGAACAACTCCATCAGAACTGTTCCTCTGAAGTTACTTTGCTGGACTGGCTTGGGAATCAGTCTCTTTACCACCTGACCTTCCGAAAGTCATGAAATGCCTGGACTGAGATATGACTCCTCTGATGAAAGAAAATGACAGAAAGACTGCATTGACCGCTTGAAGAACACAGCTTCCTTAATGCATCAGAACTGTGTCTGTTACAATGTGTTCATTATCTGGAAATATTGAAAGTCTAGGAGTCAAAGTTTAGAAAATACTTGCTTTCTTTAACTCAAATCTGAAGTAGGGAAAAGAAAACTTTTGAGAACATGCTTCTGCAATGGGCTTTATGATCATTGCTTCTGGATTATGTCCCCTCCAATCATTTGTCTTCTGTGTCACCAAAAACAGTACATGCTCACACTCATTTCATTAGCTCACTTCTTTGTCAAGCTGTAGATATAGTCTAAAGCAGAAGTCAACATTAGTAAAGAGAAATGAAGGGCTTTCATCTGCTGCTGGAATTCTTTTGACATCTCTGCACAATCATCATTTCTCCTAAGTCCCTTTCTGTGTGCATTGTATTTGAACTTGCTTATTAACCTGCTTCCTTAACTTTGATTCTGCTTCAGTTCAAAATGAGTAGCTGGCAAGGTGAGCCATCATTTCACCCATAGCTCAGTGTAATGTCATCTCTGCCCTGGACATGAAACCCTGACCCTTTCCATCAGCTGTGGAATGCTACCTTAGCAGTCTTTTATCTGCTTGCCTCAACCCATAAACATCTCTTTGTGACTAGGTAATGAGTAAAGGTGTTAGCTTCTAACCCTGGTGCTGTCTTAGGCATTCCTTATCAATAGCTTGTTCTTTCTTTCTGTAAGATACTGGCTGTGTTCTGAATGAGCAGCGGGGTCTTTGAAGGTAATGCACGTGATTCTTCTGTCAATAGGAGGCTGGGCGGGCACTGGTGCTCTGAGAAGTTAGTGTTCACAGTAGGTAACCTCACTTGTGTTCACAAGGTACGTGCAGGATCTTGAGGCCCACATTCCTTAAGAATGTGTTGTCACCATCCCAGGATCAGAAGTCCCCATTTCCCTCCACTTCAGCCTCCACCCTCCCTTTTCTAGCACAGAACTATGAGTTCCAGGCCAGACCTTTGGCCACAAAGCTGACTAGTTTTACTCCGGTCCTACGGAGATTTACTGCTCAGGGAAAATTGTAGGCCAGATAGTGAGGTCTCTAATAGTGCAATGTAGAAATGTGATTTGTAAAGCCAGAGCTGTACAGCTGGTCCTGGGAGTATTGAGGAGCTTCTCTCTCTGATCCAGCATATTTATAAGAGCTGGGTATATCTGATCCCAGAACCACAGCGGGCCTGGAAGTTGGGCCAGCTGAAGGTACAGGGAGATGGAAAATGTATATCCGGTGCCCTGTAAAGACTAGGAACTAGGGAAGCAGCTTTCTTCTGGAGATGGCATAGATGTAGCATAATACACAGGCTACACATGCAGTCAGCCATCTTTGTGTGATCTGGAGCGGCAGTCCCTGTGTGATTTGGTCAAAACCCCCGAGTCCCAGCCCTAACCTTCTCTTCCCGTGTATTCAGCTCCACCTACAAGGACTCCAACACCCTACACCTCCCTACGGAGCGTTTCTCCCCTGTGCGCCGGTTCTCAGATGGGGCTGCAAGCATCCAGGCCTTCAAAGCTCACCTGGAAAAGATGGGCAACAGCAGCAGCATCAAACAGTTGCAGCAGGTAATGGGAGAGGCACCAGGAGTCTGTGGAGAGGCATGGGTAGCAGACCGGTGTTGCAGAGGACCTGGGTGGTGAACTATCTAACCCGTCAGGCCAGTAGTGCCACAGTTTTATAGGTTAAAGGGTAGTTTTTTAAGGTTCTTTACTTATTCCTTATTAGACACAGCTCTCCTCAGCATCAAACCTGCTTTCCTCATAAAGAGACCAAATGTTCCTCCTGTCTGTGTAGTTCTCAGAACGGGATTTCAGGGTTTGGTCTGAGTGGGCAGCACGGCACTTCTGAGCAAGTCGGGCGTTCCCCTAGGATGTAGGCTGCTGGGTCACACCTTGTCACTCTCCACTTCATCGAGAATGGTGCTGTAGAGGCAGGCTTTTAGGAAGGGCCAGTTTTCTTTTCTGCTTCCCGAGATTCACTGGCCACTACTCACACAGGCTTTGGTGTATCCTTGGTATTCCCCACTCATTTACAGAGAACAGAGTGTAAAGATATTTAGTATGCAGATATCTGAGTCAGTGGCCAATTCCTCCTCGAGGACGTTGTTCTTCTCTTGTGGTTTCTTCTGCCCATGAGACCTCAAGGCAGATCTGTACCTGCTGAGATCACTGCATGGGGTGGCCTGGCTACATCCCCTCAGTATTAAATACTTTCTCTTCAGGAGTGTGAGCAGTTGCAGAAGATGTATGGGGGGCAGATTGATGAAAGAACCCTGGAGAAGACCCAGCAGCAGCATATGCTGTACCAGCAGGAGCAGCACCACCAGATTCTCCAGCAGCAGATTCAAGTAGGCTCTCACTCTGGCTTTCTCCAACTTGTGTGGAGTTGTTTTCAGGCTGACTTGCCTGGGTATTTTGGAGGAGAACACTCAGGACAAAGTGGAGTTGTGTTATGTAGATGGCTGACATATTTGAATAAAGGGAAGCAAGCTTTGGATGAATGACAAATGCATGAATCTGAGTCACAGAGTTCTGTTTCTGCCCTTCCTGGGAACAACTCTGGTGCATCTTGAAGCTCACAATCCTTCTCTGTCTCTCTCTTGTGGTTGTTTTAGGATTCTATCTGTCCTCCTCAGCCCTCCCCAGCTGCATGTGAAAATCAGCCAGCCCTGCTCACCCACCAGCTCCAGAGGTAAAGTCACTGTGTTTTGCTGAAATTGCTGGTCCTTGGCCTAACTCCTATGGGAGATAAGTGACCAACTGTAGCATTCATTTTGAAAGAATCTATATGAAAAGCAGAGAAACCAATTTAAGGTTTAAGAGTCTCTCTGAAATCCTGACTTCCTGTGCCACTTCATTTTCTTTTCTCTTTTTTTTTTTTTTGCGGGCCCCGGGTTTGAACTCTCGACCTTGCACTTGCCAGGCAGGCACTTGTGCCACAGAGCTCTCTCCCCAGCCCCCCATTTCATTTTCTTAACCCCAAGAATAAAGTAATCTGACATCTCCAAGTGGAGGTCAGGCACAGTTTCGAAGTGGACTGGGCCTCTTTGGTAGAAAAGTGTGGTAAAACAAGACACGGATAGGCTTGTAATTGGCTGGGGTAGATGACTTGTGTCTGGTTTTCACCTATGGGGGCAAGTCAAAGCTGAAAATGTAGGTTCTTCTTGTGTGTGTTGTATGACTAACACGTAAGTTTGTTCTGTCACCTCAGGAAGTCTCTTTATCCATTTTGTCATTCTTAAGGTTAAGGATTCAGCCTTCAAGCCCACCCCCCAACCACCCCAACAACCATCTCTTCAGGCAACCAAGTAATAGCCCTCCCCCCATGAGCAGTGCCATGATCCAGTCTCACGGTGAGTGGAGAGGCCCAGACTGAACCGAGTATGCCGCTCGAGAAAGATGACTGTCTTAGTCTTTTGGGTCCTCTCTCTTGTTCTCCTCTTCTTTCTTTCCTTTTTTGTTTTGTCGTAACCATCTTAGTTTTGAGGGCTATGAGCCATTTGAAAGACAAAATAACATAGTATATAGGGGTTTGGGTTCTAGAGCCGGACTACTTTGGTTTGAGTCCTGGCCCCACCAGTTTCTTGCCTATAGTCCCTTAAGTAAACTACTTCACTTGTGTGTACCTCCACTTTCTCAGTAATAACATTATCTAATGAATATATATGTGAAACACTAGGAACAAACAGTCTCTGACACAAATAGTTCCCCATAAAGATTCTGTTACTGGTATTTTTACCAGTAACTCCTCCAGCTGTATGAAATAAAAAGCTGCAGCCAGAACCTTCCTGTTGCCGTGCCTGCACTGCTTACCATGCACATGCAGCACCCTTTCTTACCAGGGTCTAGATGAAGGTGGCATGAGGATGACGCTTCAGAGGTTAGCGCACAGTGCAGGTCTTTGTCATCCTTCTTGCCATTCCTGCCTGAGGAGAATCTGAAGCTAGGCCTGTCCTTGAGTGTAGTTCCCTGACCAACTGCATTGGCAGGAAAAGCACAGTCTCATGTCTTGTCCCTGACCTGCTAAACCAGAGTGCACACTAAGGCCAGAGCCCTCAGTTTGTTTGTATGTTCAAGTTTGGGATGCACTGTGTAGATCCAAGCTACTAAAAATATAATCCATAGACCTCAGCTTTTAGGGGCACTTTTTGGGAATGCAAATTCTTGGGAACCTACATTGACCTTCTGAATCAGATTTCTGTAGGTAGGATGTGGGAAATCGTTTTGTTAAACAAGTTCCGTGGCCTTGCCTTGTGCATAGTAAATTTTGAAAGACTGTTTTAGGTGCTCTCTGACATGAGTCTCCCCACTGGCTCCATGCTCCACAATGGCATGTAGCCTGGGCACTTGGTCACTCAAGGTCCCTTTCTCTCCAGGTGCTGCAGCTCCCTCCCAGTTTCAAGGCTTACCCTCCCGCAGTGCAGTCTTCCAGCAGCAGCCTGAGAACTGTTCTCCTCCTCCCAACGTGGCACTCACCTGCTTGGGCATCCAGCAGCCTACCCAGTCACAGCAGGTGACTATCCAAGTACAAGAGCCAGTGGACCTGCTCAGCAGCATGCCAGGGACGGCTGCAGGCTCCACCGGGCGTGGCATCTCCATCAGCCCCAGTGCCAGTCAGATTCAGATGCAGCACCGTTCCAACCTGATGGCCAACTTCAGCTATGGGCACCGACCCTTGTCCAAGCAGCTCAGTGCTGACAGTGCAGAGGCTCACAGGTAAGGCTGCCTCGTGTCGCCCAGCTGAGTCTGTGCAGCTGAGGTGAGAGGAAGCTCCTCAGCAGGGTAAGAGGGAGGCAGGGACTGAGCATGGTCTGATTGGGCTACTCAGTTCACTCTTTCTAAAATCAAGGTGGTGAGTTTGGCATGAACTTGTACATGATTTTAAGGGCCTACAATTAAAATGTTAATGAGACAGAAGAAAGATAAAACAACTTTACTAATTGTTTGCAAAAAAGAAAACTCCCTATTAGAGGAGGGTGCAAGAATGTCAGTTCTCCTGCCTATTCTTGTAGTTTTTCCCTCTCAGTCATTCTAAGAGATCAATGCCTTATAATAGCTTAAGTGGTGTTTTAAGATAGGTTGTCATGCCTTCAAAGTACTCATGCTACTAGTGTGCTGAGTATGATGAAAAATTTGGATGCAAGAGGGAACAGGTAAAGTGGATGCTTCTGTACTCCACTTCCGCGTTACACTATGGCTGTCTGGTGAGGCAGAATGACAACTGTCCATTCCTGGGGAAGTATAGCTCACTCCTTCAGTGATTGCCTGGTACTCACTTTCTTTTGTGTCTGCAGCTTGAACGTGAATCGGTTCTCCCCTGCTAACTACGACCAGCCGCATTTGCACCCCCATCTCTTTTCGGACCAGTCCCGGGGTTCCCCCAGCAGCTACAGCCCTTCACCGGGAGTTGGGTTCCCTCCAACCCAAGCCCTGAAAGTCCCTCCCCTTGACCAGCTCCCCACCTTCCCTCCCAGCGCACATCAGCAGCCACCACACTATACTACATCGGCACTACAGCAGGCCCTGCTGTCCCCCACACCACCAGACTATAACAGACACCAGCAGGTACCCCATATCCTTCAAGGACTTCTCTCTCCCCGGCATTCACTCACTGGCCACTCGGACATCCGGCTGCCTCCAGCAGAGTTTGCACAGCTTATTAAAAGGCAGCAGCAGCAACGACATCAGCAGCAACAACAACAGCAAGAATACCAAGACTTATTCAGGCACATGAGCCAAGGGGATGCTGCGAGCCTGGCCCCTAACCTTGGGGGACAGAGCCTGACAGAGCACCAGGCTTTATCTTATCAAAATGCTGACTCATACCACCACCACCACCACACCAGCCCTCAGCATCTTCTGCAAATCAGGGCACAGGAATGTATCTCCCAGGGGTCTTCACCTGCTCCAGCCCATGGGTATGCTCATCAGCCGGCGCTCATGCACTCAGAGAGCATGGAGGAGGACTGCCTGTGTGAGGGGGCCAAGGAAGGCTTTCTGGACAAGAGTTCAAGTTCCTCGACCAAAGGTTGCCACGACAGCCCTCTACTCTTGAGTACTGGTGGACCTGGGGATCCTGAATCTTTGCTAGGAACTGTGAGTCATGCCCAAGAATTGGGGATGCATCCCTATGGACATCAGTCGGCTGCAGCGTTCAGTAGGAATAAGGTGCCCAGCCGAGGTAAGAGTCTGTTGAAGGGAAAGCCCTGGTCCAGTGTGCCCTGACTCAGTAATGGCACTGTGCTTCAGCTAGTACTCTCTGTTGTTAAGAAAGAAAAAATCCCGAGAAGACCTTCTGGACCACTTGGAGGAGAGCATAGAGAAGTGGATGTTGATGGGTGAGGGATTCACTTTCCAAGTACCTTCTTTAGCTGTTTCCCCTTTCATACCATCATGTCTTGGAATCCAGAGATTCCTGTTTTCAAAATAGCTTCTGCAAGAGGAAAAGAATTAGCTGGCATTATGAAAATGTAGTATAAGTAGTAAGACCACAAGTTAAAACACCTTAATCCTAGTCTTATCTGTTACAAATATGATCTCCTAATCATAAACCCACTGTTGTTAGTCCTAAAGCTTGGTGATTATCCTAATTGTTTTGCTCATCTGTGAAAAGGGAGCAGAAGGAATAGTGATTCTTTGCAAAGCTTTGTGATAGTTCAAACATGTTTGCATTTATATGTAGTGTTGGCATGGGAAGGAGAGGGAGAAAACCACAGTGAGGTAGCATTATGACTGGACATTTCATCAGTGTGCTCAATACAGCATCATAGAGATGCCCTGTCATTTTTTTGTGTCACTTTATGATTAATGAACGCATCCACTTTCATCTGAAGGAGAGGAAGACTGCCCCTCAGCATTCATCCTAAACAAAACTAGGGATTTCCATCCTGCCAGCATAGACCTTGCAGTTTACCACTGTTCCCATAGCCATCAAGGGCACGGAAGATAACGCATCCGCAAACTGCACAACCCCGAAACCGCATTCTTCTACGTTGCCCTCCCTGGCCTTAGTTGCATCTCCTGCCTTGTCCTGTGAAGTCAGCACACGAAACTCAGCTCCAAGGGGACTAGGCACTGTAGCACAGAGCAGGATAGGACACTTGCACCAAAGCAGGGGAAGTAGACAAGGCGTGGGGACTCTAGGTGTCCTCACTCTCTGCTCTCATAGGAGGGAAATACAGTTGCATGCAAGACAGTTAAGTCCTGGGCCTTCAAACAGGGTACGTCATCCAGCCTAGAGATTTTCCTTGTCTGATGTATCGTGACCACCTGTGGCAGCTGTGCTTGAAGCAAACCTGGACAGGTGGCAGCTTTGAGCAGGACATGTGTGGAATAGCAGCGTTTAGGGCCAGGAGGAAAAGGAGAGAAACACATGTGCAAAGGTGTTGGACTTTTCCTGCTTCATGTGATAGGGCAGAACCAAGGTCACAACAGAAGTTGTAGCATGTGTCCACAAGATCTCTACAGAACAAGCTGCTGTAGCACCCTGGACCAAGTCTAGGACAGTTATGGGGAGAGCCTCAGTAGATTAGCACCTTGTAGTTGGCATAAAAAGGAAAAGCCGAGAGTGGTGGCACTCATCTGTAATCCCAGCACTTGGGATGCTGAGGCCAGAGGATTGTTGCAAGTTGGAGACCAGCCTGGGCTACAAAGTGAGCTCAAAGCCAGCCTGTGTAGAGTGAGACCCTGTCTCAAAAAGACACTAGAATAGCAAAAATATTAAAGAAAAACACCTAAAGATCCTCTTACACTTGCCATGTGCCAGACACCAAATGTTGTTCATATACGAACTCACTTGATACTCTGAACAACCCACTGTATCCATGGTAACAGAGAGCTGAGTTCTAGAGATAAGTGACTGCCTTAGGGTGCAGGGCCAGCAAGCACGGCTGGACCCCAGTTACTCATTCTGCTCCAGCAGAGTGGTGGGCCCTGGTCTGCAAAGTGTTAGGGTGGGGCAAAAACGAGTGAGCAGCGCCCCTCTCCCCTCCCTCCCTTGACCGCCATGTATTTGAGTATCTTTTGGCATGTTTTTCACTAATTTCTCTTCACTTGCTCTCCCATGTGTGACTGCTGGAGAGCTTACATTTGCCACTGGCCCTAATCGTCAGAAGCACAGCTGCTGGCCGTCTGCTGCCTGCCAGTAGTAGGCAGATCTGGATCTGGGCCCTTGTTGGGCAGCCCCAGAGAAGGGACAGGTTAGCTCTACATCCAGCAGTTAAATGCATTCGGGTTGAATCTTGATGGAGAGGATTTCAACATTTGGGTCTAGAGAATTATGGGGCAGGAACAAGGAGGAGTAAGTGTCTCAGGGAAGTTTTGGGGCCAGTGAGCAAGGCATGGTTTGGAGTATAGTGTCATAAAATATCAACAGAAGCCAAGAAGAGAGGCCCTTGAACAGTCTGGTCTAGACCAAGCTGCAGATGGGCCACAGAAGAGGAACGCATTATCGGTCCCTTGGCAGTTTCAGAGCAACTCAGGGTGCTGTCTGCCTGCCCCAGTCAGATCCCTCCTCCCAGCGCTAGGGATTATACTTCAGGTCAGTACCTGACTGTTACAGTACTTTTGTCCCATCTGTCTTACTTCCTCCAGTTGACTAACCACCGTTATTTCTCTCCCCGTCTTCTTCCTTTGTTCTTACATCATTGTCATCATCATTGCCATGACCTCTGTATACATGTCTCTTAGGCCATCTGTGTAACCCTGACCTGACCCTGCAGTTTACCAGTTTTGCTGGATCTCCTCCCCACTTTTCACTCTTTAAGAAGAGCTCTTCTGGAAGCTCCAATCTTTACTTCTGCTCTGTGTGTGCGCAGCCACCCCAAAAAGTATATGTTAAGATTCCCTTTTACAGTACAAATGCTTTGACCTAACTCCCTCACCTTTAAAAACTTGAAAGCTACATTTTTACTTTATTAAAGAACCTTTAAGGGCTGGGGATGTAGCTCAGTGGTGCAGCGCCTGCCTAGTAAGCGTGAGGCCCAGAGTTCAATTCCCGGTACCAAAAAACAAAATAGTAAAAACACCGAAAAAAAGTCCCTTCAGAAGAACCTTTAAGGGCCGCCCTGATAACTGAGGGGCTAAAGCTCCTGCCTTGGCATAGTGCGGCAGCAGGGGTTTGATTCTCTTTGTGCCATGCCGGCCCCGCCCCTGGGGCAGGCTGAGACCCAGATTGAGACTAGGTATGAGGGTGCACATTTGTAATCCCAGCACTTAGGGAGACTGAAAATAGAATCGTTACGACTCCAATCTGTGTAGTGAGACCCTGGGTCCCCTGTCCTAAATGCATTTAAAAAAGAACCTTCAGAGCTGGGCTTGGTGGCGCATACCTATAATCCCGGTACTCAGGAGGCCGAGGCAGGGGAGACCAGCCTATGCTACAAAGTGAGCTCAAGGCCAGCTTGAATTGCATAGCGAGACCCTGTCTCAACAAGACCAAAAAAAAAAGAATCTTTGGATCTTTCCTGAGAAAGGGTTACAGAATGCTGCCCCGTTACCCTGCCCACAAGTGTGGGGAGCTCATCCTTATTTTTCTATCTGGACAGGAAGAAAAACTTGCTGTTTCCTTTAATGATCCTCTCTATCTCTGCAGAGTTAAACCCTGAACCCCAAACACTAGAGCTGTTACTGCTATGGTAAAGCAAGTGCA
>PVKN010002922.1:0-39912 GCA_004027915.1 Capromys pilorides
CATTTTCTGTGTTTTTTTTTTTTTAAAGACAGGGTCTCACCATGTAGTTTAGGCTGACCTTGAACTCACAGGCCTCAAGCTCACTGCAATCCTTTCTGCCTCAGCCTCCAGAGTGCTGGGGTTACAGGTGTGCACCATTGTACCTGGCTGCTTCTACTGTTTTTGAAATGTGGTAGTCTGGAGGAGTACTAGGGATGAGTGATCCCCACCCTCGGAGAGCCTAGTTCTGTAGGATAGGCACAATTGCAGCCACATCTGCTGTGCCTGAGGGCCCACTGCAGGACCAGGCCCCAGGGACCAAGGGTCCTGTGCGACCAGCAAGAACCATAACAGGCCAAGCAGTGCCCAGTCATCACAGGGAAGATGGGGAAGCACCCCGAGGAAACAAAGTCCTCAGAAGCTGCTTCTCCTACACCTGAGCAGAAATCAATTCTGGCTGGTGAGATCGCTCAGCACCAAGTGCCCCTCAGCGCCCAGCTGGGTTGTGGGCACGCTGCTTAACCAGCGCCACAGCCTGAGCCCTAGGCACTGCACCCACAGGACACAACAGCTCTCACTCAGGCTATCACGGCTGGGTCTGCCCAGCAGCACAGGGCAGGGCACACAGAGCTCACGCAGCCTCTCTACATAGTGGAGACCAACCTATAAGCAAAACAGTCTCTGTCCAAGTCTCACTAATATTTTCCTGTGTCTAATAAGCAGCAAGTGCAAGCTCAAAAGCACACTTTGGCCACTTTGGTCAAGCCACACTCCTCCCAAGAGAGCACGGCACAGGGATGACAATGCATCAGTGAATGAAAGCCGAGCGGACTGGCTGCTTCGCGTGCTGGCTGGCTATGCCTACCTTGGCCATATAGCCTTCTGCAGAAGCAAAGCCTTGCCAAAATACTTTCAAGGCTTGTTCCTTTGTCCTGCTTATACCAGCAATTCTGTGTCGAGACAGGATACTCAGGGTCTGGCACAGGGGCTTCCATCTGGGTCACAGCACCGCCTCCCTAGAGCACTAAGCACCAGGCGAGCCAGTGAGAGCTGCCGTAGGAGTGAGCATCCTAGGCCCATCACAGCAGAAGGAGCCTGGGGCTTCCCATACTCTCTCCTAGCAGACAGCAACTCCAGCCACCTGGTAGTTTCCACCTCTCTTCAGTGGCCCCCTGTGCAGCTTGATGCCCACAGCGACCCTGTATTCCTTCATGGCAGGCTGTGGATAAATCACCTCGGGTTGCAGGGAAAGCATGGCCAGATAGGTGTTTAGGACAGCAATGACTATAGCGAGCACCTAAGACCAGGGTGGGCAAAGGAGGCAGCAGGGTCTGGCAGGAGGGAGGGCAGTGGATACCAGAGCAAGACCAGCAGGTCTGGACTTGGAAGTTTCAGGGGGCCAGGGACAGAGAGGAAGTCTGTGCACGTGGCTCAGCACCGCCAGACGGGAGGTCTGAGAGCTGCCCACACCAGTCCCAGGTGGGACACATCATGTGTTGGGGGCACCACACCTCACAGTGTGAAGCTGAGCCAATGCAGCCAAGCCAATGCAGAGCACATCTGGCACAGCAGCCCTGACAGTTAAGGAGCTGAGGAGGAACTCAACCTCACTCAGCTCTAGTGAGGCTTCCCACAGCACCAGGCAACCCTGGCTGTAAGTGCCCTACAGGCGGGGCTGGCTCTAGCAGAGTCAGACTCAGAGAATGTCCTGTTTGTGAGAAGTCAGGACCCTGACAGGGAGCAGACGGAAGCGTTGTCTGTACACACCAAGTGGGATGCTGCCCAAGGCAGGGGACCTGAGGTGTGGAGTGCTGCCCACCTCGATGCCACTCTGGCGTGCCAGCTTCACGGCTGTGTTGTAGTAGCCACAGCGTAGCAGGTGCTCCACCATCATGCGGTCCATGCGCTTCCGCTTCCACAGGCTGGCCGCTGCCGGCTGGTCACTGCTGTGCTCCTTGAGGTGTTCGATCCGACGCTTGCACAGCTTGGCACTCTCATCCTCTGCCTGGATGGACTCCACTGCCTGCCACAGCAGAGCCGCCATGTCAGGATGGGAATGCTCATAGTACCACGGGAGAACAGGGACACAGGTGCTACTCCTGCATCGTGAGGCTCGTGAGAAGAACAGCAAGGACAGCAGAAGCTGAGCTGGGGCATCATTGGATGCTCCACAGAAATCAAAGGGGTGGGGCCAGCTGTGTACCCCTGGATGAGCATATATTTGGCTGGCATGCATGGGAAGCTCCACCACCTAGGTGGAGCTTGTAGGTGTCCTTACTCAGGGGTGCTGGCCTGTGCTTTCTGCTCTAAGCTGTGCTGCCAGGTGCATGAGATTTGAAATCTGTTAGCTTGCCCTAGTCAACATTTGTCACTATGAAGTGACTTTTAAAATTTTTTTCAATATTTTTTTTTTCTTAAATCAATTCCTAAATTACAATATTTTCCAACTGGACTGCCCAGCACCACTGCCAGAACAGTGCCAAGGGTGGTGGGCGCACTGAGTAGGGGTCTCAACCTCACTGGCTTGTGAACAGACCACAGTTGGCTATAGGCCCACTGCTGTGAGAGGCCCACCTGGGCTGCTGTTCTCTGGGAGGGCTCTTGACTTGGGTTTCTGCCATCACCAGGTGAAAATGAGTGATGTCTCTCTCTGCCAGTGCTGTTCTGTTCCCCTGCGGCTCCTGTACCCTACAGGGCCCAGATCCCATCAGAGGCTCCTCTCCACCCCTTCTCCTCCCGTCTCATGCACTTCTGCCTTCTCTGGGCTATGTTTAGACAGCTCAGATCCATGCTCCAGCTCACCTACTCCTCTTTGAGCTGTCTTGTTGCTACCTAGTAACCTCAGAAACAAATCCTATACTTTTTCACCTTGGCTGTTTCACATACACAATCCCTCCCCACCTCTCCCCAGTGGAGCTTAGGATCAAACCCAGGGCCTTGTGCATGCTGGGCAACATCTGCCACTGAGGTGTATGCTGTGGGTGCGGGAGATCTCCTGTGCGCCTCCATCAGGTCCTCACTTTCCGTGGCCCAGAGCCACTGCTCCTCACCCCACCTCCTGGCCAAAGCTCCTGGGCAGCAGCAGGCCCTGGGCTCTCCAACTCTTCAATCTGGACAGTGATTTCTTTATGCCACATGGCTGACACTTTCAGAAAGATGTTTCAAAGTATCTTGCTTTGTGGCTGTGTCTAGTGCAGGAGTAGTCCACATGCTCCAGCTCCCCAGTCCCAGGAACCCCAGGTGCACTTCTGAGGTGAAATTACAAAAATAACAAGGCAAGCTATCATATACCCTGCTTCCCTACTGTCTGGGTTCAGGGACAACCAGGGGTCACCAGGAGGACTGCAGCACCCACCTTCCGCTTGAGGACACTGAGCTTTTCCACCACACCATCCAGGAGGCTGACCACTGAGTCCACAGCTGGGCAGCTGCTCAAGGTCTTTTCCAGCTCAGCCACCACCATGGTGACGTGGCTCGTCTCCCGGTCAATGTTCTTCTGGGCAGCTCGGAAGCGTTTATTCAGTGTCTCGTAGGGCACCTGGACAAAGAAGGTCAGTGTGAACCAATGACCTTCATCATACCTGGGCCACACAGTACTCAAGCTCTTCATGGAGCCTTCAGAGGTGACTGCCACCAGCATCATGAGCTCTGAGAACGTCCAACACAGAACTTAATGAGACCCACAGAGCTGTGGTGAGGAGATGGGGCTCTGCCCTGTCTACATATGCCAGCAGCCCAACTTCCTCTAAGTCAAGTCGCTGACACAACAGTTGGAAATTCACTCAAGATGAAGAAAAGAGACAGTGATGGTTGGGCTTCGCCCCAGCACAGCAGAAAATGAGTCTCACAGACAGGTTAGAGAGAGCTATTGACCCACAATCCACGCATGTACATCTCCAGAGAGCTCTGCCCCACATGAAACTTCCTGCCTCCCCAGGCATGGTGGTGCATGCCTGTAATCCTATACTTGAAGCTGAGGCCAGGCTGAGGCTACATATGACTTCAAGAACAGCCTGAACTTACATAGGAGACCCTATTTAAAAAAAAAAAAAAAAAGCCAAAAAGAACCCTTGCAAAAAACAAAGAGAAAACTCATCACCATACAGAAAACACGGGAAATGAAGTTTAACACCCCCCCACTGCTCCTCCTTGCCTGTAGGTGTGGGTAAATATCACTCACCTGGAGGGCTACGCCCCAGCCAGCTTAAGCTCCAGCACTTCATGGGACCAATGTGTTCACCCCCTGGAGCCCCTGGGAACACAGGACAGACTCTAGGGCAGCCATGGCAACCCTTTAGAGCTCTCAATGACACACAGCCTGCTGCAGTATATGTGCCACAGGTGTGACACCACAGCTCTAGGGGCTCTGTGGCCCCACCAACACTGGTCTGTGCCAGCTAGTTCTGAGGAAGGTAGGTTACAGAGTGGGTATGATGGCAGAAGACTGCCTCAGTTTCTTCTCCCCCACTCCCCATGCCCAGGATGAGACATGGGATGCTGATTAAACCAGCCTCGAGGCTCAGCCTCCCCCACAACACCCCCACCCAGCCTGCCTTGGGGACACAGAGCCTGCAGCAGGGCAGCACTTGGCACAGACAACTCCCAGCATGCCTGTCTCCTCAGGAAAATGGCCTCACAGGCCACGGGGAAGGCTGAGCAAACAGCAGGCACTTGGGCATACTTGAGACCAGATGAACCTTGTATAGCTGAGAGAGGCACAGAGGAACCACTGAGTGCATGCGCTCAAGACACAGGACTGGGCTCAACACTACACATGGCAGGTGCTGCATCTGGGGCCCGTGATGGGAAGCCCGGTGTTCACAAAGCTGTCAGGACTGTCACCACACACTGCCTGCCCTCGAGACCACATTTTCCTGAGGACTCAATGCTGCCTACAAAGGGCCAGAGTTCTCCTTCCTGTCTACCCACCTCCAAGGAACTGAAGGCACACAGCAGGCTCCAGTAAGTAGCCCATGAGGAACACTGAGTAGGCAGAGCACGGACACAACCTTGTTGAGTGGGGCTCTGGCTCTCCCAGGGACCCACGACCGTGCATCGGCCAGCACTGTCCTGAGGGCACATTCTGCTGGGGGACAAAGCCAGGGGTAGAAGGTCCTGACTGGACACTCGGCTGTTGCCCAAGGGCCTCTGCCTTGCCCTCAGACCTCCCAGTCATGGTGGGGCTACGCCAAGGTGATCATCAGGCAGTATGCAAAGGGGCATAAAGATACCTTCAAAGGGCCCCTACTATCTTCACTGCTTTCTGTGTGAGCCTGCAGTTACTTCAGAATAAAGTCAGAACACAGTGGGGAGCATGGATGCTAGGCAGCTGGGATCCAGCCTCAGGGAAAGGGACCAGCGCAGGAAGGAGTCCCACGGCTCTAAAGAGGGAGATGCCAGTTCCCACTGGCATGCTCTGGACTGTCACGCATGGCACACAGCGCAGGCAGGTTCGGAGGTGGAAGGCACTCCCAACTCGTGCCCTCCCACATGGTCATGTGGGCATCTTGTAGGCCCTCTGTGAGAAATCACAGGCCATGCCCCTCTGATGCTGGTAACAGCCTTTTGATAAACAGTTACACAGAATTACTAAGAACATGGGCTGAAACAAATCTTCCAAATATACAGCTCCAAAATTCAATCACCAGATCATACATTCCAATTGTGTCTCAATAAACAGTCAAGACAAACATAACCTGGGAGCAAGGTCACGAACAGCACACACTGCACTGCTGTGACAACCCCTCATGAGCCACTGCAGACACAATACAGAACTGGCCCAAGACAGGGTGCTTTCCTCTAGACTCCAGGGGCTCCTCCTGTGGTCTCCCCACAGCACGTGAATTACAGGACTAACTGCATCTGACAGCACTTGACCCACAGAGCCAACGCAAAGCAAGTCCCAGTTATTCATCTAAGGAGGGGTAAGGCTGTGGTGTTCACCACTGTCCAGTCCTGGCGGCCTGTGCCCCAAGCCACAGTCCAGAAAAATGACCTCCTGATGAAAGAAATCGATTCAGGACCTGATACACTTTTAGGAGGTGAAGCACAAAGCAACAAAAAGCACTGCCCATGGCCAGGAGGTCCACTGCACCCAATCACATGGCCCAGCCTACACAACGCAGGTATCTCACTTGTCGGTGGCTGTCACAACTCCTACGTGCTCATTGCCAGCTTCTGGCCTACACAAGGCCCTCTTTCCCTGGACAGCCCAGGCACCACTCTAGACCCTGACCTCAAATGACCCGGGCTTAACTTCCTGTAGCCACTCCTCCAGGCATGACCTGGCCTCCCTGCTTTTGGCTCCCATGCCCAGGGCCAGATGCATAGGCCTCGCCTCCAAGGCCACCCCTAGCCATGTCTCAGCGCCTCATATGCCTGCCCAATGCCTGGTGCTTGTGGTATCGTCTACCACCAGGGCACAAGTTCAACAGCTCTCAGAGGCTCCTCGGTTCTACGTCCTACACGCAGATAACAGGCCAGACCAGGACAGCTTCTCTGCCTCCTTCCACTCTGCACTTACCCCTAGGAAAATGGGGCAGCCTGGGGTGCAGCCCGCCCTCCTCTACTCCTGAAGACCCAGCACCGGATGCTCTCCTAACTTAACTGCTCTCCCCTCGACTGTCTCGACTATCTCCGGCTGACGGGGCCAATAGCTCCTTCTGGAAGGGCATTTGATAATGAACAAGAGGAATTTCAGAAATGCTGAAGACTCTAATCTGAGCCAAATTACCATGCAAGAACAAAGCAAGGGAGGACTCCGAAGTTGTGAACACAGGACTGAGGGTTTCACAAGCTTAAGTAAGCCCTTCCAGGGAGGAGAAATGCTCAGGAACCAGGCTCCGAGAAGAACAGCAGCAAGCATGTGACTTGGGAGAAGTGGTACAGAAGGGTAAATCAACACACCAGCACTCCCCTAGTGGAAATGGGCAACACGGCTGCACATCTAGCACACCTATGGAGAGCCAGGAAAACAGGCTTCTGAACACTTCTTCTTCCTGCAACTCAGTGGGAAGACAGCAATCCATTCTCCTATGTCGGTAAGATTCCAACGTCAGTGATGTTGATTGCAGTACACATTTGCAATCTTAGCTACTTGGGAGGCAGGAAGATTGCAAGTTTCAGGGCAGATCCTGCCAAAATAAAAAGGGCTAGGGCTATAGTAGCTCAGTAGTAAAACACCTGCCTTGCATGTGTGAAGTCTCAGTTTCACTCCCCTAACAACAAAAAGATGACCTGGAATAAGATACAGGAGGGGCCGGAACATGAACAGGATGCTTTGGGGACAGGATGGGCATTGGAAACAGCGCTCAATAAGGTGGGCTGTCCTCCAGTATGAGGACTGGTCAGGTAGCTACAAACCTGGATGGAACACACAGGCTAGGCCAGGCCCTCCTGCCTGAATGTCTAGCTGGGTCACTGGTTTCTTGGGCTTTGGATCCCAATGGGAAACTTGGGCTCTTCTTGGCTCTAAGCCAACTACCATAGTTCTGCTTCTGAGAACAAACCACACTTGGTTCTCCTGGTCTCCAGCTGGTGGACCATCACCTGCCCTTGGGGCTGCACAGCTCACAGACACACATATCAATTCCTGATTTGACATCTATGAATTCATGTGCGCATATAACCTACTAGTCCTGTTTCTCTGGAGAGCCCTGGTTAGCAGCAGGACAGTTCAGGATGAGGCTGGTGAGGCTGGGTACACATCTTCTGTTGTTGGGGTCATTTGACTGACCCTCAACCAAGGGTGTGGCATCTTCTCAGGAAGATGAATGGACACTAACCATGAGAGACCCCCTCCCCATAGCTCAAACGAGAGACTAAAGGGGGGGAAAACGAGCAGTGGTACCCATCCCAGGGGACCAGCCCCAAGCATGAGGACCAGGATGCGTGCAACGGAGCTCAGGTGAAGCTGCTTCATGGCCTGCAACCAGCAGAGCGGACGTGGACTGCACTCTCCATGGACAACTCCCTGGGGTGCACCTCGCAGGGAGATGCTTGACTTGTCACACCTAGGGCATGGTCATGAACTGACAAAAGCACAAGAGGAAATTAAATAGAACAAAGAAAACTTAGCAGCTGTGCGTGGTGGCGCATGCCTGTAATCCCAGCACTTGGGAGCCTGAGGCAGGAGGATCAATGCGAGTTCGAGACCAGCCTGGGCTACAAAAGTGAGCTCAAGGCCAGCCTGAACTGCACAGCGAGACCCTGTCTCAAAAAGACAAAACAAAACAAAAAAAAAAAAAAAGAAAACTTAGCAATCCACCACAAGAAGTGAAAACACTAAGATACAAGGGTTAAGCGGCATGTTTAAATTAGAAAATATTACAGTACAGCATACATTGCCAAGAATCCCTCTCAAAAATCTTCCCCTCACTTCAAATACTCTCATCACACCATTCTTGCCACTTTCAGAAGCAGGTTAGAAGTCCACTTTCATGAATCTTTACAAAGTAAAAGACTAAAAGACCCTGTGAATGCTGCTGATCATCATCCAGCAGAAAGGTAGGCTCATAAAAGCAGGACACTGTGTTCTTGTCCACCTTATTCACTAGAATTGGCACCCTGAAACTTCCAGCTCTTTCCCAGTCAAAACAAATTGATTCAGGACACTGAGGCAGCCAAGACAGCACAACAGAAGAAATTCACAAGACGCCTGTAATCCCAGCACCTAGGAGGCTGAGGCTGGAGGATCAATGCGAGTTCGAGACCAGCATGGGCTACAAAAGTGAGCTCAAGGCGAGTCTGAACTGCATAGTGAGACCCTGTCTCAAAAAGACAAAAACAAAAACAAAAAAAACCATAAGAGAGGACTTCCAGAACTGCTTCAGAAAGCAGCAAGAATGGTAGGGTAAGTATATTATAAGCAAGAGATACTTTTTGGAAGGGGATTGATGGTAATCTGTCTTTTTCTATAAAAACACTGTTTCAAATGTAAAACATTCACTGAATTTTTTATTAAACCTCATGAAAACACAGTAAGTAGAAAAGTAATATAGGTGAGGATAAATCCACAGAATTACTATCATTACCAAACTACATGGCAAAGGGAAAAATCTTTTATACACACCTCTCAGGAAACGAGGAAGACAAAAAGTAAATAAGACCTGGGTATGTGGCTCCATGGTGGAGTACTGTCGGTTCCATCCCCAGAACCATTAAAAACACAGTAAAGACATATCCTGTAAAACTGCAACAGAAACCACAAATGCACAGAACTTTAAGTTTTCTAGTAGCCATAGTAAAAAACAAAAAGAAGCTAGGTGTAGTGGTGCCCACTGGTAATCACAAATACTCAGAAGGCCAAGGCAGGAGGATCATGAGTTTAAGGCCAGCCTGAACAATTTAGTAAGATGATGTAGACAAATAGATACAAAAACATAAAATTTGTGGAGCCGGTGAGATAGTTCAGTAGTCTAAAGCACCTACTTAGGCAAGCTTAGGCAACTGCAGAGATCATGGTTTGATCCCTGGCACCACATGCTGCATCAGCCCCACCCCCAGGGCTGGCTGAGCCAGCCATAACATAAATAAAGTTAAAAAAACAAACAAACAAAAAAAAAAAACCAAAATTTATAATATATTTTAACTCAAAGCATTTTATTTTCATTTGCATATATGCCATCAAATTATCATGTTTTACTTTTCCCCCCCTTTGTACTAAACCTTTAAGTACAAAGTAGGAAGCTATCCACAAGAGACACCCCCCCCCCATGGTTGCAACTTCCATCAGCAACAATCCAAGTACTCCGCTGGGTAGGGCAGCCCCGGCACGGGTATGGGGTGGGAAGAGCCAGGCCTCAGGCACTAACAGGAGCTGCAAACCTGCCTCCCCTCCAGATGCCACTGCTCTCTGCATCCATGGAGCTGTTGTGCAGGCAGAGCCACACACTGCAGATGCCCTCGGATCTGCACAGCACTGTCTTGTGCACTTTCAATAACCAGGCTGGCTGAGTCAAACAAATACAAGGCAGCAAGCTAGCTATCAACTATATAAAACTTGTAACCCAAGAGATTCACCCTCATGAAGTTCAATTTAGTGGTTTTCAGTGTAACTTCGAGGTTGTGCAATGGTCGCCGCCTTCTGCTTTCACAATATTTCAGCTCTCAAGAAGAAAGAAACCACACACCACTGTAGTCCGTTATGCCACCAGCCGCCAACCTGTTCTCTCACCACAGACCAGTCACTTGGGACTTTTGTATACAACTTTTTTGCAAAACATGTAGCAGGCACCAGTATTCCACTCCTTAAGGGCTGAGTTGCAGTCCAGGCATTCTACATACACAGATGGGCACCCTGGTAGCTTCGGCTTGTGGGCCATATGAAAAACGATGCTATGGATGCTGTGGGACATGATTTCCCCTTCTCGGGAGTTCTACCCAGCAGCAGACGGTAACTGTGTGACTTTATGCCAGGCTCTTTCCCATGGCGGCTGCACTACTATACGATACCAACAGAGCACCAGAGGCCCTTGATTTCTCCACATCCATCCCTGGTCACTGCCAATATTCTCACTGCAGCATCCAGGCAGGGAGAAGGGGCTCTGGCTGCAGGTGTAGCTCGCATACCCTTGGACTCCATGAGGTAGGCACCCTGCTGTGTTCGTCACTGTGGATCTTCTCTGAGGAAGTCTCCCCAAAGGCAGCCTCAGCTGGGAGCTGGGTTGTAGACTTACATCCTGAACACCGATCCGCGCCTGTAAATATCTTCTATCCCATGAGCAGGCTGCTGGCACACACACCACAGGCCACAGCTTACACTCACTCCTTACTGTTCTCGAGAAGGAAGTCTTTGCGCAGGCCTACGTGTGCATGCTCTAGGTGAGGACTCTACCTTGGTCTCATCCTCACACGGTCTCCCTGGAGTGTGCATGCAGTGCTCTGCTGTCACGACTACAGCCGAACTCAACTGCCCCTGACGCCAGCACGAAGTGGCTGGAGCTGCAGTACAGCTAAGGAGGGACACCCTTCAGCCTGCAGCAGTCTATGCTTCTCAGTTTAACAACCAACTGACAGTTTCATGTTGGTCCCTGTGCTTCAGGTGTTTTCCCTATAAACCACATCCATCAGGAGGTATATTTGTGTTTTCTTCTAAGAGGCTTATAACTTTAGCTCTTTTATTTAGCTCTGTGATCTATTTTAGATTAACTTTGTATATCGTGTTCAGCCTTGTTACTTTGTATATGAAAAGGCTGCTGACTCAAAATCTATTGAAAATACTTTTTTGTTTTAGCAACCTTGCAAAAATTAGTTACTATAAATGACTGAGTTTATGTCTGACCTCTCAACTACACTGCATTATATTGTACATATTTTCTATCGAATATCAGCCCTGATTATACCGCTTTATTAGAAGTTCTGAAATCAGGGAATGTGGGTTCTAAGACTTTGTTCTTTTTATTTTTATGTACTTTAGTACAGGGTCTAACTACACAGATCAGACTTGTAGTGATCTTCCTGTTTTCAGCCTCCCAAGAGCTGGGATTACCAGGGTGCGCCACCATGCCCAGTCTCAATTCCTGGCTCAGTGTACCCTGGGGTAGGCCTGCATGGCACACTGGAGATCAAAGCAGTCCCTGCATCTACCTAAGCAGGTGCTTTAATCCACTGAGCTATCTAGCCCACCCAAGACTGTTCTTTTTCAAAACTGTTTTGGCTGTTTGAGGCCCTTGCATTTCCATAAGAATTCATGGAACAATTTTATCGATTTCTACAAAAATGCCACTTGGGATTTTGACAGATTGTGTTGAATCTACACATCAACTTGGAGAGCACTGCTCTCCAATAGTTAATAGTTCTGTCTTACTCTCAAGTATTTTATTGTTTTTGGTGCTACTATAAATCAAATGTTCTTTATATTCTCTTTGGTGGTATTAGACAGTAAACCTAGGGCTTTCATAATGAGCTACATCTCAGGTTCCCTTTCTGAATTTATTTATTTTGGGACACAGTCTTACTAAGTTGCCCTGGCCGGGCTCAATTTTACTCCGCTTGAGGCACAGGACACTACATCCAGCAACATAACCTATTTTTATGTATCATCTTTTACTCTGCAACCCTGCTGAGCTAGTTTATTAGTTCTACTTGCTTATGTGTGCATGTGCGTACATCCCTTAGGAGTGCCATACATGATCATGCCATCTCCAAATAGTTTCATTTCTTCCTTTCTAATCTGAATAGCTATTCTTTTTCTGGCCTGCCTGTTATGGTTTAGATCTATACTAATCTAAAACTGACTCTCACAAGGTCAGAGGCAATGCTTTTGGAAGGTGACTGAACACATGGCCCTGTACTCATTAGCAGCTGAGTATGCTGTTAGGACGTGGGGCCTGCTGGAGGCAAGTCACCAGCGTGTGACCAGTAAGGGTCCATCTCCCTCCCTCCTGGTCGCAGCAACATGAGCCTTCCTCAGAGCCAGTCTAGCAGCCTGCTGGTTTCATATTTAAGCCTGCAGCCCATGGACCACAATGTGAGCTGAGCAAAGCTCTACTTTCAGCTGCAGGTGTCACATGGGGCATTTTATCTCTGAGAGGAGACGGCAACACTGCCCGACAGAGCTTCTAGTAGGAGGGCAAATGTAAGTGAGGGTCATGCCCCATACTCTAGCTGGCCTTGATTTCTACTACTAGGTATGATGTTTTTCTTAGAAGTCTTTGCCCAGGCTGAAGAGGTCCCTTCTTGCCTGCCACAATGCTATGTTTTACCATGAAAAGGTACTGGATCTTTGCATGTGCTTGTCTTGCATCTACTGAGTATATACATGATTTTGCTGATTTCTGCATGCTGAACCAGGCTTCCATTGATGGGCAAATGCCACTTGATCACCATCTGTCATTTTTCCTGTCTGTGGCCAGATTCAGTTCGCTATCACCTGCTCAGGCTCTTGCGATCCACAGTCATTCTGAGGAAGTATTATTCTGGTTTTCTTGTCTGGTTTTGCTACCAGCATATTACTGACCTCACAGAATGAGACAGAAGAATTCCCGCCTCAATTTTTCAGAAGAATCTGGTAGAAATGCTTGATACGATTTGTCACAAAGCTATATGGCCTTGAAGTTTTGTTTGTGGGAAATTTTTAAACATCTCTCTTTTTTTAAAAAAAAGACATTTATTTAGCGGGACCGGGGTTTGAACTCACAACCTTGCACATGCCAGGCAGGTATTTGTGCTACGGAGCTATCTTCCCAGCCCCTTAAACATCTCTTTATATGTTCCCAGGTGTTCAGTCATCATTTTCTTTTCTACAAAGATAATTTCATATCGTTTAAACCTAGCTCGCTCTCTCTCTACACATTTTCCATCTGTGTTCCTGCCAAGCACTCTATGGGAGGAGAGTTCCTTGGGTCTTTACTACAGATTTTGATTTGCTTCCTGGTTCATACCTGGGGGAATTAGCAGTCTGTTACTTGCTTTTAAATTCTGATTATATGCTAAATATTTAGGCTTTATTTATCATACCTTAGTACTTCCTTGTAACCTGTCTCCAGATAGCTTTCGGGTTCACAGAACCTACTTGGATGACTGGTATTTCCCCCAGTACACCCTAGTGACTCACAGAAGTAACCCTTCCAGATGTCTTCAGTGGAGCCAAGCTGAGAGCACCCAAGGCTGGTAGGAAATATCTGCCCTTGGGTCCCACCCTACAGCTACCTTCTGCCCTGTCTGTGTCTGTCTTCTGCTTTATGATGTTTTCTCAAGCCTTCTTGAGTGTTTCCCCTATTTTTATTTTTATATTTTGTCTTTTTGAGACAGGGTCTCGCTATGTAGTTCAGGCTGGCCTTGAGCTCGCACTTTTGTAGCCCAGGCTGGTCTCGAAAATCACACCAATCCTCGTGCCTCAGCCTCCCAAGTGCTGGGATTACAGGCGTGCGCCACCACACCCGGCTCCCCTGGTTTTTTTGACACTGCTTGCTAACAAGAAAGATGCATTCAGTTTGCCATCATGTTTTCAGCCATTTTTACCAACACAGAAAGTATTTCACAGTTAAGCCTGGGAGGGGACTGGTGATGTAGCCCAGTACCAAAGCACTTGCCTCGCAGGCACGAGGGCTTAAATTCAATTCCCAGTACAGGGAGAAACAAAACAGCTTCAGAGAAGTTTCTAAGTATTTATCAGCAAGTAACCAGACCTAAAGAATAAACAGCACCATGTATCCCACCTCTTAAGGCGCATACCCCTCTCTCAGTCACAGCAGCCTATGCCACCCCAGCATACCCTAGAGGGGCTCACTCAAGGCATGGCTGACTCAGGTCCCCTATTTTAGATGTTTGCATTGACAGGGTCTCAGGGCAGCTTCTGGAGGTTGTGCTCAGATGCTTATGAAGCTGGGTACATCCCCCAACTCACTCCTCTTGTGGGTGAAGTCACCATACCTGTCTTCAACCCATGAGTGATTTGCAGAATCCTCTCAGGCTGCTTGTCGCCTCTAGGGAGGGCAAAGCACCAGGCACTGAAGGTCCCGTCAATGAGGTGCACGGGTGTGACGCAGCTGCTCTCCAGGCCAGGATCGCATAGTTATGCCCTTATCCTAGGGACAGCTCAGTGACCCAATGCAACAGGAGGTATGCCAGCACCTGGTCACATACCCAGTAAGTAGAGCAGAGCAGAGCAGACACCAGTGCTGCTCCAGGGGCAAAGTCCCTTGGACATGCCCACACCTGGCTCTGTGGTCAGTAGAGCCAGCTTTTCGGTGCTTTGCCTATTAGAAGAATTATCAAGGTGAGCATACGAGGTACCAGGATGCTGTCACCAGTCCCACCTCAGATCTTTTCTTAGGGTTCCCTGGCAACAGCAACTGCTGCCCAGGAAGCCCTGGACATCTGTTCCCACCAGGCTTTGCACGTGAGCATCCGTTCACAGCACATCCCAGCTGGCCATCATGGTGCAGAGGGCTACACGTGCACCCAGTCACCTACTGAGCTTTCTCCAGAGATGTGCCGATTTCTGCTTCACTTCTTTTTGTGTGTGTGTATTTTTTAGTAAGAATCTACAGGGTCTACAGGGTCTCACTACATAGAATGAACTTGTACTGATTCTCTTGCTTTCAGCCTCCCAAAGAGATGGGATTACAGGCATGCGATACCACACTCAGTCTCAATCGCTGCCTCAGTGTGGTTCAGGGGCGGGACCAGCATGGCATGCAGGGGATCTGGGCTGGAGATCCGGGGATTGAACCCGGCCGCTGGATCTGCCTGAACAGGCACTTTAATCTGCTACTTCACTTCTTACTGCTCTGGTAGGGCCAGTGAGATGGCTCAGTGGTCTATAAAGCTCCTGTTTAGGCAAGCTCAGGCAACCACAGGGACCACGGTTGGCACCACATGCCGTGCCGGCCCCACCCCCAGGGCAGGCTGAGCAGGCTGTTAAAAAAAAAAATTGTAACAACTTACTGCTCTGGTAGCACTGATGAAACAATTTTTAATACTTTATTTGTTCACTGAAGATTCATCTCTGTCCTCTAACACAGCATTCATCCCCAGCAGTCAGAAACAAGGCTACTAACACAGCCCAATGGTTGGCACCACCACTGAAGGGGACAGGGTGTGAGGGGGTGGGGCCACCCACCAACTCCCTAGCAAGGAAGTGAGAGGGTAGAGAAGTCCTGGGGACATCGCAGGAAGAATATACCAGGTGTTGTGATAGCAGCAAGAGGCCATTGTAGCTAAGTGCCTAACTGGAGTAGAGGAAGTGCAGTCTTGGAGGACCTGAGGCGGTCACTCTCATGACCTTGATCTTTACCTTGAGACGGATGGGAAATGACAGGCACAAAGACCACATGACATTTTGACCTAGTGGCTACAGGGATCCATAGGCAGTGGCCAGAAGGCCACTCTACCCCTGTGGAGAGAGATATCACCCCCAACAGTGTCAGCAGGAGGAATCCTGAAGGCTGAACCCTGCACTGCAAAGCCAGAGCAATGGAGCAGCAGTGTGAGCACAAGGGCTCAAGGCCAACCTGGGTCTAGGAGGAGGCAGTCAGAAGTCACGGACTGCTACGTAGCCTGCTGGGCAGAGATTTGGGGCACAGAGCTTCACCTCAGCATCAGTAGTGCAGCCCATGCAACCCAGGTAACCAAGGCAGGGATGACCAAGGCCAGGTCCTGTGTGCTGGGCGTGCCGGTACTGCAGGGGCATTGGAGGCCAGGGAAGAATCAGTGAGCACAGCACCCTGGTAGCCAGAGAGGGACATGCTTCAAGATAGGACACAGTGGCACCTCATGCCAGCACTAAAATACCACTGCAGATCCTGGTGTCCAGACACAAAAATGGACACTGGGGTAAAGGCAGAAGCATGGCAACTCTAGAGTGTGCGGCAGGGCCAGGTAATCTGTGGAGCTGACCCACTGCGTGACAGAAGACAACGGTCTATATCTTCATGGCAAAGGAACACAAGCAGAGAAACTGGCCTGAGGAGGTGACCTGACTTCTCTGCAATCCTGGGAACAGAGGCAACATGGCAATAAAGATGGGAACCAAACAATGGGGCAGGACATGTGGACAAGAGACAGGAGGAAAAGTTGCATGAAATGTTTTCTGGGACAGAGGGCCTCCCATGAGCCACCAGGGATTCTAAGCAGTAGGCACTACCTCTGGGGCACGGCAGGTATGATGAGGAAAGCCTATCCAAGTCAAAATCTGTCTGTGAAAATGCTGGTCAGGCCAGGTGTGGTGGCACGTGCCTGTAGTCCAGCAAGTAAGAGGCTCAGGCAGGAGGATTACTCCACATTTGAGGCTATCCTGGGCTACATAATGAAATCATGTCTCAAAAAAACAAAAAACAAAACAAAACAAAAAAAGAATGCTGGCCAGATGGGCAGGGGCTGAGGCTGTCCCACGAGGGCATGCTGCTACAGCATGGTGAAGACAAAGGTGAAAAAGGTCAACCTCACCGGAGGGACAGCTATACATGCCAACAGAAGTATTCTGGAATGCATCAAGTGGACAAAAGTGAAGAGTTCCAAGGAATTTTCCAACCAGACTATGAAAATATCCATTCAGCCAATAGCTGTTTATTGTGACCCCATGCCAAGCAACAAAGTCTTGCCCCAAGGGCACATACGCAAAAGGAGGTATCTGATGGGGAAAAAATACAGAGGTGAAGGGTATTCTGTCAGGCTGCACTAGTGCCATAAAGAAACCACAAAATCCCAAATTTTTTTAGGGCAGCACTGAGCACTCGATAGTCTATAATTTAATGCTCAGAAGGATTCTGACAAAGCCCTATGAAGGGAGCTGATCCAAAGAGCAGTTTTTACTCTACTCTTTCCAGCTAGATGCAACAGTTGGAGCCCCAGCAGCCGCTGTGAACTAAGGGGATCCTGAAAAACAGCAAGCAGAAACATTCCTGGGGCAGGGCCAGTGAGATGCTTGCTTGGTAAGCACAGGGAGTGGGGTTCAATCCCTGGCACCACATGCTGCCCTGTCCCTGGCCCTGCCCCTGGACATGCTGAACTGGCCACCAAACTAGGCATGGTGGTGCATGCCTGCAATCCCAGCACTGGGGAGGCTAAAAATAGGAGGATCACTATAAATCCAGGCTGTATAATGAGACTCTGCACCAAATACATACATATCCGTGCCAAGAGGTAGGGGTGTGCGTGTGTGTGTGCGCATGCGTGCGTGTGTTAAGGTAACAGGAGTGTAGCTCAGAGGTACAGCACTATCCTGAGACAGAGAGCACGAGTGTGCAAGAACAGGTGTACACCAAGCTCTCAGTCCATCAGAACAAGCAGCAAAAGGATGTAGCCTTCACTTGGGATAGGAGAACAGGACAGGTAAGCTTAGGCCTGGGGCACTAAGGCCAGGATGTGGCAAATTATGCCCAAGATTCCTATGATCATTCTCCCAGACACCAAAGAGAATACCCATGGGGTGGGGTTGGGGGGAGGGGAAAGCAAGGGCATCAGCTCACTGCTTGAAGTCTGAAGGGGGGGGTCAAGGGAGAAGCGAGGCTGCAGGCACAAAGTTACAAAACAGATGGCCCAGCTGCCTTTAACACCCACTGCAAGATCAAACCTAGGGAGGTGAGAGGCCAAACCAAGACCAGAGAGGGCAGTACAGGCCCTGCAGGCTGTGCGGGGGTGGGGGTGGGTGGGGGTGTGCAGTGTGGGCACAGGCTGGAGGCACTGTGAGGGATCAGCTGGGTCTGACAACCGGGCACCCACTGCAGCAGAAGGCAGACGCAGGTGAGACAGGCACAGAGGAGCAGCAGCTGGCTTCTGGCATTCCAAAGGGCCAGCCAATAAAAGAGGGACCTGCAGACCAGGATAAAGGCACATAGCAAGGTGACCATAAGGGACCACTGGGGACCATGCAGGGCAGAGGAGGCCCGAGAGGAACAGGTGAGAGTCACCGGCGCAGACAGGAGCTTCCTAGCAGGACAGAGCCAGGCCCCTGCATAGCTGCACATTTTTTTTCACTCAGCAGTTGTGAGTCACTGACACAGGGAGCATTTGTCTCAGAACCTAAGTAAGCGACCAGCGAGACCAAGGGCTTCAAGGGGAAGCCAGCACCCCCGTTAGCCTCTCTCCCTAGAGCCCTAAGAGAACAGTAGTGATGGTGTGGCATCCCTCCCGTCCGTGCCACCTCACCAGCCAGGCTGCCTCCATCCCTGGCCCTTGCGTCACGGGCCACACAGCCAACCCAGGTGTCTCCCAGGTAGACCTACCAAGGCTTCACACAGCCCATACGGCTTCACTGCCTCCCACACAACTCCCCTGCCTCACAGTTCAGGTGAAGCAGCTGCACAGGAGTTTCACCCTTCCTCTGCCCCACAATCAGGGCTTCCCTGGGTCTTTAAAGGATCGCAAAGTTCACGTGCACTTTTCTCAGACTGTCTTGTCACATCCTTCCAGGGCCTGCCCCTGCGCCTCCCGATAGTCACTGCAGGAACATACAGGCGAGGATGGGGCACTGGCCAAGGCAGTCGTGAGCCACCCCCAGTTCTGCTGCCCGCTGGCCACTGCGGACCTCATTTCAGTCCTGCCTTAAAGTGGCCCACCCATCATAGAGAACCAAATACTAGAAAAGCTCTTTTTCTCCTACCTCAAAATCTGCTTAAAATAATGATGCTTCAAAAACAAAACAAAATCCAATCCAGCAGCCAGCCACCGGTCCATCTCCGTCAGTGCCTGCCCTGCCAGTAGACACAGGCAGCAGAAGAGGCAAGCAGGGGACAGGGTAGTGTCAGCTCTGTTGCATCAACTGTCCCATGACGGCACAGGGATAAGGAAGACTGAGAGGTGGAGGCTGGGGCAGCAGGGTACAGCTGTGCCCATAGGGCAAGCAAGCTCCAACAGGCAAGGCAGTACCCAGTGCTCAGACCAGAGCACACATCGCTCTGAAGGTTGGCCAGGTTCTAGCCTGGAGGACGAGGGGACTAGAGTTTTTACTCAGTGCCTAGTAAGAAGGCCAAATTACCTGGTGTCTTAGTGTAACAGCTTCTAAGGGAGGAGGCCGCTCTACTTTGCACACCAGAAGTTAAGACCTGGCCTACAGCCACCACCTAGCGCACAACAAAGCTACAACCAAGCTCAACATGTGTCTCTGAAGTCACATGCTTTGTGGTTACCAGCACTTGTCACACTTGAAAACATATGATCCTCCCAAATCCAGCCAAGACCCCATTTGGAAAACCACTATCAGTTCTAACTCAAGCACATGCTTGACATGCATATTTGGGATCAAATACAAATCCAGGCTGTGTAACTGCAGGACAGTATGTGTCCAGCCAGAATGTCAGCAAATGGAGGGCAAAGAACCTGAACACTCAAGAATGAACTACACCATCAGCCCATCTTCAGCATCTCCAACCAGGGTTTGAAAGGACAGAGTCCACAGCCAGGCTCCCCGAGGCAATTGCCAGGTCCTGTCCTGGGTCAAACAGACATGTACCTGATCTGCATAGTGATGGAGAGAGAGGGAGGGGAGGGGAGGAGGGAACTTCAAGAAAAAAAAAAACTCAAATTATTTTTGTAACTAGCAATAGTTTTCTGAAAAAATAATCAAACAAGGCCTCCCAGAGATCCATCGCCTACAAACTGACAGTAGACAGCCTTCAACAGAAAAATAAGTCTCCTGCAACTCCGGCCTAGAGTTCTCTACCCTAGGCATACCTGGCCACATCAACAGGAATTTGAGGGACCCACAGTATCAGGTGAGCAGGGGCTGCTGAGTATCTTACATGCATGGCCTGCACAGCAGGAGCCACACATCCCAACATTCCCAAGACCACAGAGGGGCTGCTGCTCCTCCACCCACTGTGGTGTCAATGGAAGTCAGAGCAGGCTGGCGACCACATCCCATGCTGCTCCACTCCCTTTGCATACTACCAGGAACACAAAACAAAGAGAACAGCATAAATAGTACCCAGGATCCACTGGCAGTGGGAGTCTGAAGCTATAATAGTTGGAACCCCTGAGAGTCTGAGAAGGAAACACTTTAATTTTTACCAGGTAAAGTCAGTCCAGTGCTTGCCAGCTCCCATCAGCCTGCAGGACCACACGCCCAGCACATGCCTAGCACCCAGCCTTCGTGCCCTCCAGACTATACTGTCTCTGTACCAACTGCACCTGCACCCAGCCCTCCTAAGACCTGGAGCCACTGGCACGGCCCACATCATTTCATTCTATGTTAACAAACAATTCTAACTCTAGGGCCCCTAGCCCTAGTGCCCCAGTTAAAATCTCCCTATCGTCTACCAGAAATCGCTGCCAACAACAGCAAAAAACACAAACTCAGCACTCAGACACTCAACAGAACAGAGAAATCGTTACAGGAATGAAATTCAAAGGACCTGGGAGGGAAATGCTACTACTATACTTTCTGGGTAAAACAGCATCTCTACTTGCAAAAATTTTGCTACAATATCTATTTTTATGTACTTAATTTGTGGTACTGGGGATTGCATTCTGCTTTTGCACTGAGCTATAGCCCCAGTCACCTTTTACTGAAACAAGATCTCAATGAGTTGCCCAAGCTAAGCTCTTTTTTTTTTTTTTTTTTTTTTTTTTTTTTTGTCTTATTGAGACACGGTTTTATTATGCAGTTCAGACTGGCCTTGAACTCACTTTGTAGCCCAGACTGGCCTTCAACTTGCACTGATCCTTCTGCCTCAGCCTCCCAGAGAGTAAGACTGCATGACCACACTTACCTTTTTAATATCATTGTAAGAAAAACAGAAAAATGATTTTTAAAAATATAACAAGCTTGCCTGAAACCACAGCACTGCCCTCCTGTACCTGCCTAAGTAAAATGGGCTGCACACCCATTTTAATCAGAAGCTGCACAACAGCTTTGGAATGCAAGTCACATTCACAGTCATCAGAAAAGAGGGGACATAAGAAGCCCTTTCCTGCCTGTACATTTCCTTTCCAGTGCATTCAATGGACGCTGGAAGACTTCCTGGAAAACTTGACTGCCTGGTTGTTCTCACCAGTCAAACCAAACCGACAGGGGCAAAACGACAACAGTTCAAGTCTGTAAATGTCTTTGTGTGTCTGTTCAAACAGGTCTGAAAGTACTGGTGATCTATACTAAGGTCTTCCAGTTAAGTAAAAATCCAACAACTACAGCCTGAAGGGTTCTGCAAAGAGATCTGCTATTGCCAACTACAGCCCCCAACCGCTTAATCAAAAAGTACAGGAGACAGAACTGCCATGAAACACCTGCTTCCCACTGAAGAAGAACAGCGCCTCACCTCTGATTCCCTATAAGGTCCAACTTTACCAAGGCATTCAGGCATCAGCAGTGACCAGCTAACAGGCGCCTTCAAGGGAGCACCAGAACTGCCTCGAGCAGTATGTGGTCACTTTATTTTGCCCCAGGGGGTGAAGGGTGCTACAAAAGCTTCCATCCACAAGAGACAGCATCAAAGTTAAGCTGGAGTGGGGCCCAGAGGGCTTAGGGCCATGCTCTAGGGCAGCTAGCTAAACTGCTTTGAGGCTGGGAACACACACTGGCCGTGGCCCTGCACCAGTCACCACCTGTCATCATGGAGATGGACAGCATCATCAGGTGTTCTGGTCGGAAAGCATCTACCTGGCCCTCCGGGAAGTGACTCCACAATCCTAAGGCTCAGCTGGCTGGCTTTCCAAAGGATGTCTGACCTTGATCTCTGCTGGGATTTCCTCACCGGAGCCAATCGAGCACCGCCAAATCCTCTAGTCATTACAGAGCCCGCACCGACCTCCTGCTCACGGCGGTGGCTTATTTCGCCAAATGGAAGGGACCACCCAAGGTCACGCCCCTGCCAGGCGCTGCCCAGGAAGTGCGGGGAGCCCTGCAAAAAGGGACTGGGGCTCCTCTCTCAGGCCCCTAAGGCCAGGAGGCCAGTTCGCCACGCCCAGCCGGAGCTTCCGGGACGTGGCCGGACGCGGCCGCGACCTACGCCCGCAACGCTGGCCTCGACTCGAAGTGACCCCCGGCCCAGCCACCCCCTAAAGACCGAGGGCTGCTCTCGGGCCGCGCCGCTCGGCGTCCAGCGCCCCTGGCCCCGCGTTCCCGAGACCCTCGTAGGCCTACCCGCCAGGGCTGACTCCGAGACCCCTGCTCTACTGGGCCCCGCTCCCAGTCGCCGCCCGTCCCGGCTCCAGCCCGGGCCCCGGTCCGCCGCCCCCTGAGGACCCCGCCCCCGACCCCACCACACTGGCTGCGTTCAGGCTCCGCCCCCCGGAACCTCTTTGGCTCCGGCAGGAAACACAGCGGCGACCCCGGCTGTGCTGCAGCGCACACCTTGAGGGTCGGATACTCCTGCACCTTCAGGGTCATGGACAGCTGGGCCGCCGACTCCTGCACCGCCATCTTGGGCCGCCCCAGCGGAGGAGGCCGGCGCGCGGCACGCCGGGTAGTGACGTTGAGGGCGTGGTTATAAGGGTGTGTCGCTCCTCTACACCAATCGAGTTGCCCAGTGGTCCGGCGGCGGAAGAAAGCGCGGGCCAATCATCGCCGGCGTGCCCCAGACTCGGCCAATGGAAGGTCAGCTCCCTTCGCCTCCCCTGCCCAGCTACTGTACTGCGCTCTGGGCTTACAGAGCAGCCAGGGTCCAGTGACTGGCGCTGTAGTCCGCGGGAGCGTTCACGACCTGTGGCCGTCACCCCTCCTGGGGTCACCTATCGCGGCGGTCCCATCGAGGTCACATTCGTGGCCATCACCTCTTGTGACAGTCGCCCATGCTGGTAGTCACCACACATGGCTTTCTCCTGGCGACCCTCCTAGCACGGACCTCTTGAGGCCGTGGTCCTTGCTGGCGAGGCTATCTAAACGTCCCTGACTGCGCCTGCACCGAAGGACCGCTTTGCGTTCACAGGTTACAGGCTGCTGGCGTCCTGGGTAAGAACCCTCACTTCTCTGTTGTGAAAGCCTCAGCGCCTGAAGTCGACCGACCTTCACCCCAGCAGCCTCACTGTAGAGCCTCAGGGTGGTAGGGCCTGTGCTCGCTGGTCATGTCTCCAGTGGTATTGTTTTGTTTCCTCCCTTACGCATTCTCATCCTTTCAAGTTCCACCAATCTTTCCTACCGCTTTTTAAAAATAAAAATGAAGTTAAGTCTCATTGGTTAGAAAATGACTTCCGCATTAAGCCATCCCTTGTTTTTCACAGAATTCATTTCTAAGCGATAATGCAACGTGAGGTGGTGTTAGATGGAACCCAGGAGTTCCTTCCACCAAGCTGGAAGGATAATGCCAGCGCTTCTGTTTACCACAGTGCTTAGCAGGCCGTAGACTAGAGGCAAGCAGGAGTCCACACACATGTAGCTGCAGACTCCAGGCTCCCAGGCGCTTTTGGACATGCGGAGGCAGGCCGTTGTACTGTGATGTGCACGCATCTCGGCAATGCAGAGTTGCGCCTCCATGGAGCAGTAGGTGCCAGGACCACCCGTTCACCTCATTAGCTTAAAGTAGAGTGCGATGAGGAGAGTCTTACAGAGATGTCAAAGCTACTCTTAGCATTCCAAGAAACCCTCAGAACCTCAGGAGCTGGGCCTGAGGCCAGGGCAAAGACCCACTCTTCAGATTCCCCACCCCTGAGTTCGAACTTGTGAAGCCTTAGGACTCAGAAGGTCTAAGTGGCCCAATATGGGCAGCTGTCCATCTGGATCAGGGCACTGGAAAGGAGGACCAAGCAGCCTCAGGAGTGTGTTCCCTGAGGATCACCTTCTGGAGTACCTTCCTGATTCCCTGATCTCCACCAGGGAGAGCAGTTATCACAGCCAGCTCAAGTGACATGACAGGGACTACACCACCAGGCCTGCTTCCTTCTCTCAGAGCAGCTGGTACTTAGAGATCTCCTCATCAGTGCCACCAAGCAAGGGACATGCACAGAAGCCAATCCTGTAGTCCCAGGCAAAGAGAAAAAGCTTTGCTGTCCCTCTACAAGGAAGCTAGGAGCTCTGACCTCCAACTTACCATGGGAAGGAAAAGGGGCTGTGGTCACTGGATGCAAGGGAGCAACAGGGCTTGTGCAGGTGGGGACCATCAGCATGCCGCCTCACTTCACAGGGAGCACTGGCCTGCTCTGGAAACTCAGAACCCAAGATGTCAAAAGGTCATGACTTCTTGCGTAGTCTTTCTGGACAAGCCGGTTTCAAACCATCTGGGTAGGTTCTCGGAAAACAACTTAAACTCTCTGTGATTTAAGGAATTTATGTCTGCGTGAGTCCAGGAGGCGGTGATCACAACAGTCCATCAGAAGGGACCACTCTGATCCGTGATTTGGGGTGCATTGCATGGCCTCCCCTGTGGGGGATCTGAGAGCTGAAAATGCCTTGCAATTTATATCTCACAGGAGGAAGCTGATACCTGCCAGTTCTGTTTAATAGTATAATACTTGAGTAAAATTTGTTTTTCACATCAGATAAGACTACACATATGGTTTACTGGCAAAAAATAAAAAACATGATTTGCTTATACCTTAAAATTATTTAGTAGTGCAACCTATAATTAGTTTCTATGATTAGCTAGGGGTTGAATCCACCCAAACCACATAATTGTTATTTTCTCAACATCTGCTTCTAAATGTTTCCTAGGAAACGGCCTCAGGGGTGGCTTGAGGCCAGAGGCCAGAGGCCCTGCCTGGACCGCCAGGCACCAAGGGTGGTCTCAGGGGTCCTGAGGGACTTAGCAGGACAAGCCTGGGTCTGAACTCCTTCCTGTGCAGAGATTGCCCATGTTCCTTCTAGAAGGTGGTGTGGGCCAAAATGAAAGGCTTGCCTAGGACAATGTGATGCGTCCTCAGGCCTGAAAGGCTTGTGTAGTGGGGACAGAAGTACCAGAGGTGCAGCTGGCTGGGCCCTCAGGCAGACCAGCCCACTTCTGGTGGCTAAAGGGAACAGGCTGTGCATGAAGGATGCCAACTGGAGGAGGCAAAGGCTGTGGCAAGGAGACTGGCAGGGTCATTCTGTGGTTTCCTTGACTATAGACATCTCTGATGACAAGTGACATCCCTGATGACAGTGCTCATCTAGAGCGACAAGTCACCCCCACAGGAAGCAGAAAATGCCTTTCTCCAGGGTCAAAGAACAAGCAGCCCATGCTGCAGTCTCTGGAAGCAGCAGTGATAAAACCACTCCTGGCCATAGCTGTGAGGACTCCATGTGCAGTGCCACGGAGGCCCACAGTGTGAAGAATAAATACAGACCGACCCACTCCCCTCAAAAGATGGGCAGGCTGGCATGCACCAGGGGCAAGGCATGTGTGCCCTGGTTCAAGCCCCAGCAACACAGGCGAAGAAAGAAAAAGCAAGAAGGAAGAAAGGTTTGAAACAAAAAACCAAGCAGAAAAAAAAAAAAAGACATAATGAGAAGTTGCAAGGTTAGAGAATTTTAAAATTATATATTTTAAATTTGAACATGAAATAGATAATCCCACTAGCTGATCTGATTTTTAAGAATGTCAGATGTTGCATATAGGCAAAGTAAAACATGAGGAAAGGAAACTATCCCAGCATCACAGAGCTGTTCTGAGTCAGGCCGACAGGCGCAGGGACTCCAGAGGTCCTGCTCACTGCCTGCTGGCAGCTCTCTGGCAGAGGGAAACCAGTCTGTCAGTTCTGCATGGCTGTTCCCTATGTCCACACCTTTCCGAGGGGTGGACTAAAGAAGCCGGTGGTCCTGTCTTGTCAAGTTGCAGCTAACCAGAATGACGATGTTGGGGCTGGGGATTTGGCTTAGTGGTAGAATGCTTGCCTAGCAAGCTGGACATTCTGGATTTGGTCCTCTGCACCAAAGACAAAAAATAAACCTCCCCTAAAAAGCAAATTCAACCCCTCCCCCCAAAAAAAACAATAAAATGAAAAAAAAAATGCAAAAAACAAGGCAACTGTAGAATGATAATAGCTCCTGTTTATGTTCTTTATTAAGAACATGCCCATAAGCCGGGCATGATGGCATCTGTAGTCCCAGCTACCTAGGAGGCGGAAGCAGGAGGATCATTCAAGTTGGGGCAATGGTGAGACCTTGTCTCACAACTTAATAAATACATAAATAAATCCATGTTTAAAACAGTTTATTATTTTGTTTCTACATAGGAATATCATTTATACATGGCAGAGTATCCAGAGCATAATGCCAGTGTCACTGTCCCCACTATCTGCATCTGCTTTAAACCTCACCCTCCCAGCAGCTGAGGGTTCTTTTGTTTGACTCAGATAGAAATCATGAATTGGCAAAGTGCAGCTCTGAGAAATGCCATTGGTCGCTGGTCTGAGCTCTTCAGGGCCGACAGCTCCTAGAGTTTATTATTCTTGCATTTAAAGCAGTGACTCTGTCCACACTTCTTAAAACAAGAATCCCAAGTAGATCACATGACTTTCTGAGGGCATTATGACCTAGAAAATAAATCACAAGCAAGTTTACAGGTCTACCGGAGCAAGTCCTTCCTGGAGCCCAATCTGCCACACCACTGGGGAAGTCAGGACACCAGAGGGAGCCCTTGGATCCCAACCAGAAATAGCAGTTCTGCTTACACAGCAGCTGCAGGCCTCCAGTTGGCCTCAGTGCAGCCCTCTGATTGGCCTAAATTCAACCCTGCTTCTTAAACTTGAGCCTGCTGTGGTCAGGGCAGACATCTTGCAGGAGGGGGTCAGGACAGTTGTTTGATTAATAGTAGCTGTGTCTCTGGGAAAAATGGCAGAGCTGAAACCAGGGCCTCCTGTGGGAGCTGGGGGTGTTCATACAGCTCCCTGGGGCAGGAGGTGGGAGGTGTTAATAGCAGGCTCAGATCTCTTCCTGGTCTCTGCCACATCAGGGTGGTGCCCCCTCCTCAGGGTCTGGAGTGGTGGGAGCAGGGAAGCTGCAGCACAGCTGCCAGCCAAGCCTCCTACCAGAGTGGCCATTAAGTAACCTGGGAGGACACCGTCTGAGAGGACACCAATGCTTCCCCCGTCATCGCTGTGTGGGTCTGAGCAGCAGAGAAGGGAGAGCCAATCTTGCTTTTCAAAGTAGACAAAGATAGTGAGCAGGTCAGGGCTATGTGAGGAAAAGGCCACCTGAGCTGTGAGGCATGACCATCCTTCCCCACGAACTTCTCACATGTCTGAGACTCCCATTGGCCTTGTTTTCTTTTTTAAAAAACGTTTTTAGGGGACTGGGGAGACAGCTCAGTAGAATAAGTGCCTGCCTGGCAAGCACAAAGTCCTGAGTTCAATCCCTGATACCACCCCTCCCTCAAAAAAAGTATTCAGGGTCTCACTACACAGATTGGACTCATAGTATAGTGATCCTCCTGTTTTCAGCGTTCCAAATGCTGGGATTACAGGCACACGCCACCACACCTGGTCTCAGTTGCTGTCTCAGTGCGCCCCAGGGGTAAAGCCAATATGGCACTCAGGTATCGAACCTGGTCCCTGTGCCTGCTTAATCAGGTGTTTTAGTCCACTGAACTATCTGGCCGACGCTCCATTGGCCTTGGTTTCTGCCCCTAATGGGGAAACACATTGTCTACTGTTCATCCCAGGCACCGTAGAGCTGAGCTGGAAAGGTGGCCAGTAGGCATGGGCTGAGGGCCTGGCCAGGGGGACAGGAGAAGAAACCGAGTCCTGGACAGCCACACTGCATGACACTCAGGAGCCAGCAGCCAAAAATGTGCATTCGGTTTGGACCATAGGACTCTGCCCCAAGGCCACACCAGGAATGTATGGGGGGGGGGGTAGCATAGAAGGCCATCTTGGGACAGGAAAAGACAAACGTCCAAAAACCTTGGCCATGGAAGAGGGTGAGCTGTGGTAGCAGCTAGAGGGGCCTATGATGGAGGAGGTGTGGTGAGGCACCTTCCTGAGGACAGACATCAGGAGCCTTTTCAGGAGCGTGGGGTGGGGACACCCAAGGCCCCTCGCCTAGTGCTTTGGGTGGGTGCTCATCCAAGACAAGGCCAGTGGGACCTGTGTAGGCATAGCGGGGCGCAGAGGTCAGGAGGACATTCTGAGGGAAAATGTCCATTGTCTCCAAGCCCAGGACAAGCTCAGTTTCTAGACTACAAACCCTGTCTGCACTGGGCACCCTTTTGCGGCCTTGTCTTCCTGGTGGCCCAATACTGTGTCCCAGCTTCAGGGAAGGATTGGTCATCAAATTGGGATCCTGAGCTGCATCTTGTGCCCCCAGATCCCCACACGCCTCCCTGTAGACCCCAGAGACTCCCTGAGCAGAGGGCCCTGGGGGAAGGTCTCGGACCTGTTTCCCAGGTGGAGACATGGAGGGGCTGTGAGGGAAGACTGGTGCCCCTGCAGTTGTACAAGAGGCAGTGGACGTGGTGACCTTGGCCATCCTGTGCCATCGCTCCGTGGCCTGGACACAGGCTAGCCTGGGCCCTGTGTTGAAGGCAGAAGGTACAAAAGGGCCTGGAAGCCCATGAAGGTGTTGTGCACCGCCCAGCAGTTCACAGCCCGGGCCGGAAGCAGGGCTCTGAGTCTGCCTTTTCCCGGTGGCTTCTGAGCAGTCTTCAGTCACCACTGTTGCCTAGCAGCTAGTTGACCACCCTTTGGGCCTCTTTACAGGCTGCATCCTGGGCAGCAGGCCTGTGTCGTGGTGATACTGTGTGGGGCCTCGCTCCCAGCAAGCTCCTGTGGAGTGGGCTCACACAGTAGGTCTAGAGTTAGTGGTTCTGAAAGAAAGGAAGAGGCCGAGCGTAGGGGCAGGCAGAGAAAGTCACTGACCTCTCCGTCCTGCCGCCCTGCCTTGGCTCGGAGCAGATCTCGTATGTGGGAACGGATGGCAGGGTGAGCGAGGAAAGCCAGCCCTAAACACATTCCTCTCAGAATTCTTGGGAAGACAGTGCATTCCTATCTGGCTGCAGTTAAAAAAATGAAAAATAATCACATATACATGCACAAATGTTGATGCTCTGATCAAAACAGTTTCAATTCTGTGGAAACTGCAGAAAAGTGCAGCTAAACTTACACTTGACATCAAGCGTAAGTCAAAATAGGGATTTAATTTGTTGAACAATACTTTCCTGTGATAGGAATAATAAAAATAATGAGATTTTATCACAACCAGCCGAGATGTTGGTGAGAATCATTCCTCACAGAGGGAGCCGGCCTGGGCCATCACTCCGGTGAGCATCATGCAGAGGCACATCGTAAAGTGCGTTTATAGACACTGTCGCCCGGCCTTCCCGTCACTAGACAAAGTCTCGTTTTGTAGTTTATCACAAAATGCCAGGTTTGCTCAGCATGTAATTTAATCTTATGCTTGGAGGCATCCATGTTACTTGATTATCATGAAATTATTCTTTAATAAAAACGTATGCTTTGTGATCTCTACTTTATTAATTTGGCTCATTATTCCATCCATCACTGCAGATGCCAGGCATGCCATTTGTCACCGTTACTGGCCACTCTGTCACAGCTCTGCTCTCCTGGGTGCTGTAGAAGCAGATGGTGTGATCTACAAAGGAGAGCACTCAGGGTTGCCGTTGTTAATAATGACATAATCAGCACCACTCCAGCCTGTGAATCATGGTAATTAAATTTTTTCCTTAAACAGGTGCCTTTCATCCTCCTGGAAAGAGACTAGAGGACCCCAAGCTCCGTGCTGAGGTCAGGACAGAGTGTGTCACTTTCCACATGCCAGGGCTGCATCCAGGCTGAGGGGCAGCAAGGGCTACCTTCCCGCAGAGCCCAGGGCTAAGGTTGTAAGCACCTCTGGGAGGTGTCCGTGTTCTGAGGAGCCCTAAGCAGCCCTAGAGAGCAGCTCCCAATTGCTTGGCACAAAATACCAGGTGATGTGGTGGTAACATTTTGTCTTTTTTTTTTTTCCGGTGGTACCAGGGATTGAACTCAGGATCTTGTGCTTGCCAGGCAGGCGCTTATTCTACTGAGCTATCTCCCTGGCCCCCATTCTGTCATTTTTGCCTCACTCACTTAAATACATAAATAAGCAATCCTAGAATTGACTGCATTGATAAAGTGAGTCCCCATTGGCCTGATTTTCTAGGCATGTTTCTCCCCAGCTTCTGGGAAAGGGCTGGCCCTTCCTCCCCAGTATAGTTCGTTCACATTCCTGCCTCTGTCCTGGGGAGCTGTGGCTGGGTTCTCTGTGAGTGCCAGGCTGCTGATCGCCATCCCCACTCAGATGGAGGTTGGGGGCTCTGGACCCCGAAGGTGATGGCAGTAAGGAGGGCTCTAGGTTCTGGTCCAGTCACACCTAAATGGGAGCCTAGGATTCAGGTCCAGCCTGAAACAATAACCTCGGGCTGACCTTGACATCTGTTCTGCAGGGCACTGGGCCCTGGTGAAGGAGGCCTTAGGCCCACAGCTATGACTTGGGGCTTTTCGTGCAGCAGTGAGAATGCCTTTGAGGGCTCAAACACAAACCATGTGTCCTGGGCATCCCTAGCAGCCGCTGGAGATGAAAACCTGACATGCTTGCACAGCACACCCCAGTACAATGGGCAAGGGTTCTGCAAGCTTCAGGACATCAAGGGGAGAAACTAAGCACTAATGAGATGGAAAATGGGCTTGGATCTGTTTTTTTTTTTTTTTGTATTTTAGGGAAGGGTCTGTAGGGTGTTCAGGGTCTCACTACTAGATCGGACACAGTGATCTGCCTGTTTACAGCCTTCCAAGAGCTGGGATTACAGGTGCGTGCCACCAGCATGGCAGGCCTGGGGATCGGACCCCTGGCCCCTGCACCTGCTTGCAGGTGCTGTGATCCACTGGATTTGGTCTTCTGTCCTATTTCTGTGACTTTAGCTGGGCCCTCTGTGCTGCCACAATTGTCCTACCGATCATCACATACACCTTGAACATGTTGCGCTCTGCATCGCAGAATCAGAACACCATGAGGGTGGAATTCCACCGCACATCCCACCCCGTGCTGCTAAAGCTACTCCTCGCTTAATGACCTACCTGGTGACCGATTTTTGTGACTGAGGCACATTGTTCCGACTTGTGACCTGCTGCTGGGACTTGGATCCATCTTTTCTGCATTGTTCTGTACATCTTACTGACAGAGCCTCGGTGTCTTTTTTTGCACAGTACCCCTTGTTTACACAGTGCTGTGACTTCTGCTGATTGTGCGGTAGAGTACAGCACTGCAGTTTTATGTTCTGTTATACATCACAGCAGCGCATGGAAGAGTTCAGCAAATCAAAGCAAAGCCATCAAATTGGACTTTCCTTTGACCATTTCTTTGTTCTGAATACTGTAATGTACACACTACACATAACAACCAATTCAATGAATGGCCTAGTCAAAGGAACAGGACACAGTCCTTAAACAAGGGGCATCTGTATTACACTATAAGCACAGCAGACTGATTTTTTTTTCTTTCTTTTTTGTCAGCAGCCAATAGTGTTAGACAAAGAATCTCTTCCCTAGTAGACAGCTTCCCTCTCCCTGCACCAAGGGAGAGGCCAGTCAGACTCATGCATTCATGAGCTCCCTCCTCACTCTCCCTCTTGCCATCCCCACTTCAAAGCACCTTCCTCTCAACATCCGTCAGGACCAGGAGCTGCATCTACCAGGACCAGGAGCTGCATCTACCAGGACCAGGAGCTGCAACCTGCATGCACCTTTCCTCACCTTCAACTGAGCAGGACGTGAGGTTGAACTTCCTGTCATCCGCTCAGTGCTTTACAACTGCATCATGGTCTCCGTGTTTCTGAGTTCCTTGCTCCTCAGTCCACTGTGGTTTTCAGGATATGCCCAGGTCTGTGTCTTCCAGCAGCTCAACAAGGGGCTGAGTGTGGATTTCTCCGCCTGTCCCTGGGGGCTCTGAGCCTTTGGTTTGCAGGGTGAGCATTTCATCACTGTCCAAAGGTCCTGACCATCCATCATCATCCGTCCCTTTAACTAGGATTGTGTTCCTTCTAGTCTCCTCTATTTCTGGGGATCAAGTTATACACACATCTTGGCTTATTTATGTATTTTCTTTAGTACTGGAATTGAATCCAGGGCCTTCCCCCTGAGCTGCATTCCCAGAACACTATTATTTATTATTATTATTATTAATTACTATTATTACTATTAAATCTTTTACTTATGTATGTATTTGGTACAGGGTCTCATTACAGAGCTCAGACTCATGGTGGTCCTCTTGCTTCAGCCTCCCCAGCACTGGAACCACAGGCATGCATTACCAGGGGACCCAGGTCCTGGGGCCTCGCACTTGCCACACAGGTGCTTCAGTCCATGAGCTATCCCACCAGCCCCTGGGATCGTATTTTTAATTTATTATAATTTCCTTCTTTTAAGTTTCCACTAATTGCTGAAATCTTCTCCTTGCTGTTGCATGGTGTCCCCTGCCTACGTCTCTTCTTGGCAGCCTTGTGGCCACACCAAGGCCTCGAGTTTTCCTTCCTACACTTTGACTGTGGGCTGTGTTTTCTTGCTTCTTGGTGTGTCTTGTAACTTTTTAAAAAAATCTTTTGTTCATCTATCTATCTACCTGTCTATTTGGTACAGAGTCTCACCATGCGGCTTGGACTTATAGTAATCCTCCTGTCTTAGCGACCTGAGTGCTGGTGTTATAGGCATGCCCTACCATGCCCAGTTTCAGTGGTCGGCTCAGCACGGGAGGTTGACATGGCTTGTGGTACTGAGGATCAAACTTTATGCTTGCCAGGCAGGTGCTTAGATCACTGAGCTATCTCCTTAGCCGTCTTATAATTTTTTGTTTCATGATGCTCATCATGGACAAAGACTTGTTGAGACAGAATTGAGGGTTATCTATCTCCCCCAGGTGACAGGCTCCTTGGGTTAGGACAGTCACCTGTAGAGACGAATTCTCCTATGTGCGCTTGTGCCGGGTCTGCCCTCTGTGGTTTCTGCAGTTAGATTATTCTCACCACCAGCTGAGCAGTGCATGTGAGGAACTGAGGTGGGAGCATTCCCTCCTGCAGGACCTAGGTTCAGGGGCTGTGGGGCTCTCCAGCCTCTGGGCGCCCCCTGTGTGGTGCCAGCTTCCTCTTACTGTGGGGCTCTCTCTCTTCATCTCAGCCTACCACACAGGGCACCTGTTGTTCTCCACCCCAGATTTCCTATGGCTCAGGACATCTTTGCTTGTTCTGGCCCCAAACCCCAGAGAGTTATGCTTCATCCCCAGTCAAAGCTGTGCTCCTGCGAGGAGAAGACAGAGGAGGATTCAGACCCCAAGCCCCAGGCGGGAGACTCCAAGTCCACAGGTTTCCCCTGCACATTCCTGCTCCTATCTACGGAAATGAAGGCTGCTGTGGATCACTTCCCTTCCATGAAAGCCTCATACCTTTGGGAATTTCGCTCATCTAGATTCTTTGACAGAGCAGGAATAGACCATAGTGCCTGGCTTGTTCTCAGCACCACCACAGGGACCCCCAGCCATGAGCACCTGCACTCACAGGGCGAGGTCCTTCCTGCAGGCTGCTGATGGGTGAGGAAAGATGGGGCTGAGGGCTTGAACCCGAGCTTTCATCTGTGGACTGCTGTGGCAACCACGCTTTCCAGGTTCTGACTCTTGCAGACTGTTTTGTTTTAATGAATTTTTTGATACAATAAGAAATATTTATTACCATCTGCAGTTGCGTGTCCTCATTGTTTTCTAAGGACAATTATTCATTTTGAATTGTCCACAGGCACACCTCCCTCCTTGAATTATGATTTCACTCTTACGCTTCATGGTCCATGTGCTATGGCAGGATGTTTTTATTTATGGTATTTACTTAAGTCCACAGATAGAATTTCAATTAGAAAATTATTCTAGGGCACTAAAAGCAATTAAAAACTTCTCACTCAAACTAAAATTCCTTTGTAGGACATTGCCTTATAGGACTTAAGATACAGTTCAGTGATAGAGTACTAGGCCCAAGTTCAATTCTGGGCTATATATATATACATAGACTTGGGCTGGCAGAGGACCCAAGTGCGCCATCTGCAGAGCTCAGGCAAGCACCCACTAGTCAAGGTTAAGCATTTGAATACGTAAAGCTCACATGAGATCACTATGGTTTTTGTGGGAGAGCCAAGGATGTGGTCTGCACTCACGCCAGAACAGCTCCATGTGGCATCAGGATGCAGCCCACAGCTGGCCACACTGAGCTTCAGGGCCAGGGGACACACTCCCTGTCCCAGCCACACTGCTGATGCCCACAGGCTGCATTTTCTAATCCCAGTCTGAGCTGTTCCTGCCAGGCCCTGCCTGGGTGGTCGCTCTCATGGTTGGAGTGGCAGCCCGGAGCCAGCTGCTGTTAGGAACTGGACAGGGCTGGGCATAGCATTGGTGTGGTGCACATGAGTCCCCCAAGGGGCAGGAGCTGAGGATGGAGAGCTACGAGAATGGCAGCCTGAGTGGGGCAGGTCTGTGCCACTGTGTTCACCCCCGCCTTGCCAGGGAATTCCAGAATTCTCCGTCTCCCTGGCCTTTGCAGCCAGCGAGCGCTTGTCAAGATGGACAGCTATGGCATATTCAGCAATCTGGCTCTTTGGTGACGTGTTGCTGTAGGCTCGAACTACAGTGTGGCCTCTGGGGACTGGGCTTTTCAGCCGCAGGCCCCACTCCAGCCTTGACCACTGGGATGTCACCAAGGAATGGATGGGCACTGCCTTCCCTGAGCCATGCAGGGGAGCTCATATCTCTACCCACAAAATTCACGATGGCAGAGCTCAGTGTTGGCAGTGAATGCCAGGGTTTCCAACAACCAGACGGGGCTTTGTCAGAGGCAAGCAGTGTTATCCCAGTAGTCTTAATTTAGCTCAACAGAAGACTTATCAAAACCCTTTTTTAAAGGAGTTGTTCTGCTTTGAACCTAGGATGAGGTATAGATAGATAGAAGCGGAGCTGGCACAAGCCCCAAGCCCAGGCACCAGGAGAGGCAGCTGCTGGGCCCTTGTCTTCTCTCAACAGCTCTTGACAAAGCAGGGGTGGTAACCTCTGTATCCCCAACTTCCTGAGAATGAAGAGGGGTAGTGCTTGTGGTGAGAAAAAGAATTGAAGCCAGGGTGATATCGGCAGTACAGCTGGTCAGGCTCTAGGGGACAAGGTAGAATTCTGTGCAGGACACAGACGTGGCACGTACTGTAGATGTAGGCTTGGGGATGAGGTGGTCGCATTTGAGTGCAAGGGCAAATTTGATGGAGGTGACACTGGGACCCCTAAGCCTTACGATACCTTCCCAGGGTGGTCATAGCATTGCGCTTTGATCCACAGGCCCACTGCTCCATGGGCCTCTAGACACGCTCGCAGCCCAAGGCTGGGCCAGCCCCGGTAGCCCCTTCTTTCTCCACAGGATACCCCTGGGCAGGGCCTCGAGCCACTTCTGCAGCCGTGTCACGCAGGGGATGGGAGCACAGACAGCCAGGCACTGTGAGTGTGACTCCAACTTTGTATGTACTGTGTGGAGTCATGCATAGGGAGCATGTGACTCAGCTTCTCCCTCCATGGAATGGAATAAGGTATCTAGTTCTATAAATGCACAGTGTTTTGTCCACGAAGCGCTGCAGTGGCACAGTAGTTTTCTTGCCGGTGACCTGGAGAAGTCCTGACAGTGGAGCTGACAGCTTCCTGATGGCTTTCCCGGACTCATGCTCCGCTCACACCAGGAGGGAAGAAGCTAGTGCTTACCAAGGATGAACACGGGAAGCCAAACATTGCCCAGAGTTAAGCCACGAAAAGAAAGGCCACTCTAATGGCACTACGTGGATGAACCTCAGAGTCACTCTCAAAGGGGGTCAGCCAGGCATGGAGGGAGAACTTTTACAAAACTTTCCAGAGAGGTGAGTGCACAGCAAACAATCTCAGGGGAAACTGGCCGTGTAGTGTGGGGCGCTGTGTGTCATATCTGGAGAAACGTGCATGCTATTTGTGTAGTTTTGAAGTGGGTTGTTGTTGTTGAGTTGTAGGAATTTTCCATACATTCTGAATATTTAACCTCTTATCAAATTTGATAACTTGCAAGTATGTTTTTCTCCTATAATCTGTCCTTTTACTTTCTTGATAGCATCCTGTCATGCAAAAAATACTTTTTTAAAAAAATGTATTTGGTGCAGGGTCTCACTATGCAGCTCAGACTCCTGGTAATCCTCCTGTTTTCAGCCTTCTCAGCACTGAGATTACAGGCATGCCATATACAGTCTCAGTTGCCAGCTTAGTGCACCTAGGAGTGGGGCTGGCTCAGCATGCGATACAGGGGATCGAACCCAGGTCCCTGTGCTTGCCTAAGCAGGCGCTTAATTCGCTGAGCTATCTCACCAGCCCAAAAAGTTATTAATTTGATGAAGATCAGTTCAACTTTTTGGGGGAGGACTGGTATTTTTTGTGCTTTTGAATAATATTTATAAGATGTGATCAAAATATACAATGAACATTTAAATTTAAATTTTTTTTACTACAATAACAGAAATATCACCATGAATCTTCTTCACTTTGCACATGCTTATCCTATCATTCTTGTCACTTTCTCAAGCAGTTCTAGAAGTTCTTGTTTGTGATTGTCTTTATAAGGTGTGATAAAAAAAATCTGTAAATGCTGCTGCCCAACACGTCCAACAGAAAGCTGAGCTTGTAAAAATGACCCAGTGTCTCCACACTCTTATTCGTTGGACCTGGCACCCAACAACTTCTGGCTCTTCACCAAAGTCAAAATGACCACAAAACAGAAACATTTTTAATTGATTGAGGAAACTGAAGAACCAGCACAGCAAAACTAAAGACACTCGGAGAGAGCATTTTCAGAACTGCTGCAGAAAGCAGTGTGAATGGAGTGGGATAGGCGTGTTGAAGTGGCCGGGAGGACTTTGAGGGGGATGCTGTTCATTGTGTACTTGGACCACACACCGTATGTACTTGTTGCCAAAGGCGACACAATGATTTCCCTCAATGCCTTCTTCTAGCAGTTTCATATTGCATCTGTTCTTGTTTGTTTTGGGTATTAAGGAACTGAACTCAGTGGTGCTCCACTTCTGAGCTACACCCTTAGCTCTTCTCCATGTTTTACTTTGAGATAGATTCTCAAGTTGCCACATGAGACTTGAACTTGTGATCCTGTTCCCTCTCCTTCTTTGAGTGCTAGAGTATAGGCATGCACTACAACACCAGTTTAACCCTAAAATTGGGTCTTCATTCATTTTGAATTAATTTGAGTTGGGGGTCCAAGAATCAAAACTCAGGGCCTCATGCCTTCCAGGCAGGTGTCATGCCACTGAGCTATATCCTTGGTCTGAATTAATTTTTATATATGGCATGACATAAGGGTCAACCTTCACTGTTTTCCATGTGGAAATCTAGTGTCTCCATACTATTTGTTGAGAAGACTGTCTTTTCTCCATTGAATGGTCTTGGCATTTTTTTTCTCTTTTTTGTCTTTTTGAGACAGGGTCTCCTATGCAGTTCAGGCTGGCTTTAAGCTCACTTTTGTAGCCCAGGCTGGTCTTGCACTCATACGATCCTCCTGCCTTAGCCTCCCAAGTGCTGGGATTATAGGTGTGCGCCACCATGTCTGGCTTGGTCTTGGCATTCTTTTTTTTTTTTTGTCTTTTTGAGACCGTGTCTCACTATGCAGTTCAGGCTGGTCTTGAGCTCACTTTTTGTAGCCCAGGCTGGTCTCAATCCTCCTCCCAAGTGCTGGTATTACAGGCATGAGCCACCACAGCCTGGTGGTCTTGGCATTCTTGTCAAAATCAGCTGACCATATATGTGACCGCTTATTCCTGAGATCTTTATTCTTTTCCTCTGGTTTATACGCCTGCCTTGATGTCAATACCATGCTGTCTCTGTCCTTTTTACTAATCCTGTAATAAGTTGTAAAGCTGGGAAATGTGAATGCCCCATCATTCCTCTTTTTCAACATTGCTGAAGGGGGTCCTTCATGGTGAAACTACAGCGCTAGGCTGTAACTCAGAGCCTTATGAAGGCAGAAAGACCTTGGTCAATGTAAATACATGGGTAATATTTTATGACTTGTGACTCCATTTTTAAACATGATTTAAAAGAAAAGGCATAAAGCAATTATTTATCTTGGTTATTGGGCAAAAAAAGTAAAAGGATATACTTTATGACACTAAAAGCAGAAAGGAGGTTACCATGCTGAAGAGAGCAAAATTTTATGCTATTCTACTAAATCTGGTATAAATTCAAATTGGAATGCTGTAGCCTCAGAATGTTAAATGTAATGCAATCCTCTTGGTAATCACAAAGCAAATATAAAGATATGTACTGGGAAATGAGGGGAAAATAAAACATTTCACTGTAAAAGAAAACTAAACACCAAAGAACAGCAATCGGGACCATAGGAAATGTGGGACAAGATGGTCAGTAGCACAGTAGGGACAAAAGACAATGTAGATGGCGGTCTCACCTCATGCAATTGTCCTCCATGGGATAAACGCAGGGTCCCACTGTGTGCTGTTCCCGATAGACTCATTTAGGCCCAAGGACACAAAGAGGTTGATGGTACAGACGGAAAGATAGGAACACAGGAGCCAAGGAAGAGCAGGATGACTGTGCTGGTATCAGGCAAACAGATTTTAACCCAAAATACTTACAAGAGACAGAAACCTGTGACCTGCTCAGGTTGCCGGGAAAGTGGAGCCTTGAGACCAGCTCTACTGATGGGCTCGCCCTTCCCAAAGCAGGACAAACATCCTAGGAAGACCTCGCTGACGCTCAGGCCACAGGATTCCTGCAGAGCTCAGAAACCAGGACCAAGGCTGAGACAATGCGCAATCAGCCACGGCCCGCCTCTGCCGATCCTTGACAACTTGCGTCCTGCTCCTGTAAGCAGCCCGCCTGAACGCCCGATCAGAGTGGGCTCCCCTGGGCTTCCTCACTCTCTAGCTCTGCCTAGGAACCCTGCTTGGGCCTTACTCTCGGGATCCTAGAATTTGTTTTCCATGAGTCAAGAAGCCACTGAGAAGACTGAACTGAGGTCCCCATCTTCTCTTTGAGAGTCTCCATGGGCCACACCCCGTGATAGATGGCAAAAAAAAATCATTTGACAAAATCCAGTATCTTTCATGGTAAAACAAAGCACTTGAAGAACTAAGGGAAAGTTACTCCCAAGACAAAAGATCCCCTGAACCCCATCGCTGCACTTTGTGGTAAAGCTCAAAGGCCAGGGCAAGGCAAGGGTGCCCACACTGACCATCGCGACCCAGCACCTTGCCGGTGTCCAATCCAGGGCTATAGACAAGGAGTAGCAACAGTCAAATGGAAAGAGCGAGCTAAGTCAAACTACATGTGCAAATGATGCCATCCAGCATATAGAAAAATCCAAGAAATGCTGTGAGAAATGTACTAGATCTAAAGCTTGAATCCAAGATCAGCATATGAAATCAGTTTTCTATATATTAACATCAAAAACATTTGATTAAAAAACTGAAGATAATTTCTTTTTTTAATTTTATTTTTAAAGAGAGTACAAAATAGTATTGAAACAGAAAAAATTACAAGTAATAAACATTTTCACTAAACGAAAAACTATGAATTTGACCGATTTGTTGGTTTACAGTGTTGTTTTCAACTTAGTTGTT
>PVKN010002923.1:0-39904 GCA_004027915.1 Capromys pilorides
AAATCAGCAGGTCAATCTCAGGACACTCAACCTCTGGTGGTTTAGCTCTTCAGAGTTGTGTCTTAAGTACATCATTATCGACATGTTTGTGATTCTGTTTCTGAAGACTTACACTTATAGAGAGGGGTCAATATCGGTAAGCTGTGGTTTTTTGAGGCAGAAAGAAAAACAACGAATTTTCAGAAGTTTGGTCATCTGCGGAAGTTGATTCGCCCTGAAGAGTCCCAGCAGCCACGTAAACCATGAAAGCTGGCCAGAGTCACACCAGGTCACTTGGTCAGAAGAGAGATGCCAGCAGGCTGGGGAGCACTATGCGCTTTGATTGTCCAGCAACAACGACCTGTGTGGCCCTTTCTGATGGGAACTATCAGGGGAGCAGCTGCTAACCTGAGGCAGGCTCTGGTGTCAAGCTCCTCTCCTTCATCCCCAGAGCAGCTGTCCACTCCTTGTCACTTGCTGCTGTTGGTTCTGTTTTTCTTGGTCAGTGAGGTGTGTCTGCATGACATAGGCCATAACGTGGCTCCACAAGGACTGGTGGTCCTGGGCTTCCTGAAGGTGGGCACAGGGCTGGAGCAGTGATCCCAGTGTGATGCATCAAACCCTATCTCTAAAGCTTCAGGTGCAGTTTATCAAAGCTTTAATGTGTAGATCATACTGTCAGTTCCAGTTACACTGTTAGCCTGATGGTAATGTTTATTTGATTTTAGAAGGACATGGCTGGTGCCCAAGATGAACATTAAAGGAACAGTTTAGGCTGCAAACTCTAGCTGACGCATATCTAACTTTGTCAAATATCAAATTCCATGTCTGCAGTGAGGTAGCAAGGAGAAATTGTGTATCTATGAAAACAGAGATATGTCCATTAAATAGTCCTCATATTGATGCAAAATACACATTTACTTCAATAAAACTCTCATGGAATAGTGTACCTATTATGTAGTCAAGAGATCAGAATAGACGCTTCTCAAAAGATGACATTCAAAAGGCCAATAAATACAATGCTCTATGGGGTTTTAAAGCAAACACCTGAGTGATGCATCAGGCACAGAAGCACCTACAGGAATCTGGGAGGTCACTCAGCCACTAGACAAGCCAGAGGACACAGGCGCAGCCTAAGGAAGCAGCTGACGCAGGGCTTTGCTGTGGTTTGTGGTGCCCGAGGAGGGAGGCCTGAAACAACACCCGGGTGACCCTTGGGCTGCCTCTCTGATGCAGCGTCTGTGCAGGTTCTGGGGATGGACAGGCTCTGCCTCTCATCTTCTCCAAGTCCTGAAGGGAAATCTCACTAAGGAACACTGCAGAAAATCCAGAAGAAAGTAGAAGAATCCAATGCAGATACTTCTAAAATGCCAGTGATGGTGCCAACCGACAGGTGGCCCTGCACTGAGGTCGCTGTGTCAGGACATTGAGGCTGTTGCCGGTTTTGCACTTTTGGGCTGTACTGGAAAATCCTCCTAAATCCCTCAGGAAGCCGTTCTTCAGCCTTGAGATTTCATTAAAGTCTATGGGAAACAAAATGAAGAGAAATAAATAAAATACGCATAGCAATCACTGAACAAATACAATTTTGTGTAAGTCCAAAAGCACATACACATACGTTTGTGTATGCAACGTTTTTCGTCCGAACATAAAAGCAGTTGTTACTACAGATTTCTGTGGAGTTCAGCAATATCGTGACCATCTCTGCGAGTTGCCGAGCCTTAGAGCACAGGGAGAATTTAGAATGTTATTTTAGGCATTGACAGGTGGCCCCTGTGCACTTCAAGAAGCAACGCATTAGAGAATGATTCTTGAGGCTAAGGAACCTTTGTTTGTTTTCTTTTTATTCAGTAGGTAAATGAAATTTATTAACATCAATTGTTGAAACTATTTAAAACACAAAATTAGTTTTTTTTTAAATTTAAACGATTTTAGACAAGCATAATTATCTGGTATGATAGCGCATATTTATGGCAATTTACTAAAACAAATTTTTTAAACTTCTACAATTACGAAGACAAAAGACGCAAAGAACAACATTCTGTGTTTGCACCAAAGCTGTGGAAACTGCTGTTTGCTTATGCGGTTTGCCCTCGGAGTGCTCTCCAGCACCTTAGGCAGTCTCTGCTGCTTCTGTGTTGGCTTCAGGTGCCAATGCTTCTGCAGGTGACTCAAGCTGAGCCTGATGCCTGAGCCCAGCCTGGGGCAGCTGAACCGGTACTTGAGCTTCTGTCTGCATGAACGTGCGGGTGTTATGCTGTGAACTCTGAGCTGGGAGTCATCTATTACACAGTGTTATCACTGAAAAGCAGGCTGAGTGTGCATCCGCAGTCATAAGTACATGCACTTCACAAACGTGAGAATACAACCGTAAACACCTAGAAAAATTCAGAGAAAAATCAAAGGGTAGATTAAATTTTAAAAAAATGCTAGTTGAATGCATAGAATAAAATGTAAATGTTTTATGAAAATACTTAACCAAAAAGGGGTCACGAAGGATTTCCTTCCATAGCAACAGTTAAAAGAGTTACACACGTGTGCATCGGCAACTGCACATTGCTATCCATACAGAATAGATTTCAGCATATTATAGGAATATAACACGCATGAAGGAGCTGGCGTGTGGTATAGCAAAGCTTACAGCATGATATGTGCAAAGTGCTATATGCAATATATTTCATGCAATATGTTAGAATATCTGGAACATATGCTAAACTCAGACATCCCATTGTGGGTAAATGTGCTGTGTGAGGGAATGCCATGAGGACGAGTTTAGAAAAACTATGGAAGAAACATTTCCCAGTCCTGTGACACAGATGAATGCTCACTGGACAGAAATGAAGGTGTGAGCAGCACAGGAAGCGCTGAGGGCTAGCAGGTGAGTGCTGTGGCATCTAGGATCAGAGACACTCCCTGCCTGAGGCTAGGAGTGGACCTGGAAGCCCTCTTCTCTTCAGCAGAGAGGAAAGACCCCTTCCTAGGCTGTGTCACCAGTTTCTTTCATGGATTGCTTTTTCCTGGAGGATGCCCCAACGGTGTTGAGTAGTTCACAGTAATTCACCATCACCTAGTAACCTCCTTCCTCTGGGCCAATTGATAGCATTTGCATAGCTGCTTTTTGCTGCTAATTATAATACTAGTCAAAGGGACCTCTTAGAATCCACCAGCATGAGCAACATTCCATGACTCCGAAACTTGCTCCAAGGTAAGTCCCAGGGATGCACCCACAAAATGCCAGCACGCTGGGAGGCTGAGGCAGAAGATCATAAATTCAAACTCAACTTGGGTAACAGGGCCAGTGAGCAAGAAATCCTCTCTCAAAATCAAATGTGGAAAGGGGCCTTGGGATGAAGAATAGTGCAAAGGCCCCAGGGGCTGTCCTTACTATTTGGTGGGGGTAGGGAGAAACCTGAGGACAAAAGAGCAGGAGAGGACCTGCTGACAGGAACTGCAGTGAGGTGCATGGGACAAGATGCAGAGGCTCCAGGATTTGGGTGTTGAAACCTTGTTCAGTGCACACAGAGTTCTCCATGCACTTGATTTGCAGGCATAACTACTGGGCAGAGCACTGGGTGGGCTGCATTTGGATCTGGTTTCCCATCTAGACTCCTGTGGCTGCACTGCTGTGTCCAGTCTCTGCTTCTCCTTCAGGGTCTGACACAGATCAGCTCTTCATGGACCGCCCTGAAGCAGCAGGTGCCAGGGAAGGCTCGTCCATCTTCAGTGCCTGCCTTGGGCAGAGTCACTGCCAGCCTGCTGCAGCAGCCATGGGAAAGACCCTTATTTATCCTTGAGCAGAGCACTTGTACTGATGTCATTGGTCCTTGACACCACCAAGAGCTGTGCAGTCCCATATGGTGCTAGCACTGCGTGGCTCCATGGGTCAAAATTCAAGTGAGGTCTGCAGTAAGTCAGCGACACCCACTGGATCTCCTGCTAAGGACACACACGCTGCAGGCTCTGCTGTGTCCCAGCACAAACAGATGCACTTCAGCATCTTATACAATTATTTTTGTGACTGCTGGTCTAAGAATTACACTGGATCTCACAGCGGTGCACCCAGAGCACAAAGCCCACTGGCTCTGGGACCCGAAAGCTTTGCAGCCCCAGCTGCTAGGATTTGGGAACCAATTTCTGCAAGGGTATCCAGGAGAGAGAGAAGAGGTGACAGCGACCCACAAAGCCCAGGAAATCTAAGCTTCCCAACTCGCACACTGCATATTCTTTTGTGATCTGCCCTTTTTGTTTCACACGAGCCACAGATTTTGATTGTTGTGTCAATCACAGAACTGAGCTATGAATTATCCTGTGATTCATGACTTTTCTGAATAACTCTTGTCTGTGACTTAAGTGACTGGGCTTTTGAGTTGGGGTGTCACTGAGTGTTCCCTAAGGAACCTGCTCTAGGGATAGATACGCTAAGATAGGGTCTAGGTGGAACAGCCAGGACTCACAAGGAAGACTCTGAGACTCGGCCTCAGAAACCCTGCCTGCTGCTGTGTCCCAAAGCTGTCACTAGATGGAAAGCAGCCTCACAATAAACATGAGGGAGACCTGATATCAGACATCCTGGGAAAGTCAAGGTAGAGCTGCTCTTGCTGACAGGAAGCCACACAGGCATCAGTGGGCTCCTTAGCACCATCAGGACCAAAAGGGAGGACAAGTCATGCGGCGATGAGGAGGGAAAGCCTGCTCTCTGCTCTATGCTCAGACACCAGAAGCCTGGCCTGGCCTTTCCAGGCTTTGGCTCTGCTCCCCAAACCCATTCGCAATGAAGTGGCCTTTTTTCCCTCCCAGTTTATACTCTGCAGCTAACTCAGATGTGGCTGTGCAGGTGGTGGTAAAGGGAGGACACGTGCAGAGCAAGATTAATTCTCTGAGGAGGAGGAAAGGCCAGAGGCCCCACCCCAGAAACTGGCAATGGGTAAAAGTCTCTGAGACAGTAACAATACAGTGGAACCTGTAAGTCAGCATGAGGGTTGTAACAAGAGAGCCATCCCTGTGGATCTGTGTCGTGGCATTGCCGGGCCCTTGAGGAAGTGTGTTTCTCTTGTAGGAGCTCCCAAAGGGGCACTCACTTTGCAAGATGAGCATGAGGAGGCATCCGGTGGGCATGAGGACACAGCTTTGTCCCTCTTCCTCCTGCTGCTCTTTCTACTGAGGAAGTCCCAGCCTTGCCCCTTAGGATATTTGCTTTAAATGTGACTTTTCCTTGCATGTGATATTGTTCACCAGTTTGTGACCTGTGTATCAATTTTCATCAAATACAATGAGCTAGATGCCTGCCATTACTACTTGAGAATGCTAAGGATTGTTTCCCAGGGAGATATCATGGGGGACACTGTGTGACAGCAACATCCAACCACCCTTGTTATGTCCTACGTGAGAATCACTCAGTCCTGTAAAGACACCTGGAGGGTTAACAGAGTCCCCATGTGGCTCCATCAAATCCAAGCCAAACTCCCATGCTCCTGCTCATTCCTATTGACCACTATAAACAATGCCAGAGTAGGGCTGTGAATCAGCTAGCTCAGTGGAAACAGTGCTTGCCTGGCAAGTGCAAGGTCTTGAGTTTGATCCCTAGTACCATCAAAATAATAATAATAATAATAATAATGATGATGATGATGATGATGATGATGATGATGATGATGGTGATGATGGTGATGATGTCAGAATGTCAGAGTATGGCAGAATAGTGGATCTGGGAACCATTTCGCTGTTAACATCAGCACCCAGAAAACCTTCCACGTAATTCCCATCCTCCTTTACCACATGGGCACAAATCTCAGCTGAGCTCCTCTTGCCCAGAGAAGACTGGTAAGAAGGATTTGGGACACTCAAAGCATCATGCCTGGGGCCAGCTCTGACATGACCCCGATACAGGATTTCTCTGAGATGAAATTCCAGAAAGATAAAGCTAAGCCAAATTAGCCATGGCCTGTTCGGAAAACTGTATGATTAGTAGAAGAGAGCAGCTGATTGTTTTTCCCAACCCTGAAACAAATACACAAATAAAAAATCTGGTTAACATGGAATATATCATAAGATCGTGGATGAGATGAATGACAGACTGCTCACGCCTAGATTCTTGTGTAACTTTAAAAGCTGTATGGAGGAGGACCTCGTGGTGTTCATCTTAGATTGGACTCTAAAAAGTTGTGTGCCTCTGACCAATTTATTAATTTCTCAATACATTGATAATACATTTATACAATAGCAATTTCAATAAGTATCATTTATTAGGTCAAAGAAAGAGTTTTTTTAAATTATACTTTCCATGGTTGTTGGAAGGAAAAAAGAATCATATTTTAAAACATGAGAAAACAATTGAACAGGGACAACATCCATTAAAGATGTGAGAGGAAGGGGACTTTCATTCCTTTTTCTTACTAACTGTTCAGAATTTTTGCTTCAATTCCAAGAAGAAAAATTATAATACGTATTACATATCTGCTAAATAAATATACAAATGGATTTAATTTTTCATTTAACTATTATTGTGTCTCCTATTCTTTTTTCATGTTTACCCCAATATGCTTTAAAACACTATACAAGCTGCACTTTGCGTGGTGAAGTTGTGTTCATAGCCTGATAATTCTACTTGTCAGACTTTTAAATTCCACTCTGTGCCCAGGAGCTTTCCAGTGCAGCGAGCCCTGCAGCCAGCTGGCCCAGGAAGAAGGAAGACGCTGTTCCCTGGGTAATGCAGGGCAGGGTGGAGCCTGGGCCCTGTGAGCCCCTCAGACCCATTTTCCCAGCCCCTGTGTCCCATCCTTCAACGTGACCATGGGAGAGGAAAACAACTGAAGTGGATCCAGCCCGTGACCTCTCACAGATGAATCTATTCAGAACTCTGGTCTCCTTGGTGTAGCGGACACACACAGGCCAGCGGAGCAAGGCGGGTCTGAGGCACAGCTGTCAGGAGTGGGAAACCCAAGGGTTCACACTTCTGAGTGTTGAGAGAGACAGTGTGTGGGAAGGATTTTCCTAAGAAACACCAAAAGAACAACATACCGCATTATTCATTTGTCCTACCTCATTTAGCCAAGGAACTCCTTCTATTAGAATCTCTTCTTATTAATCAGGTAAGTACATGTGCCCTGTGGCGAACAGAGGGTTCATACCAGATTATAAGCGTTTACTGAGAGTCTTTTTTAAACATTTTTTCTTAGATTTTTTAATTTTTATATTTATTTATTTGGGTACCAGAGCTCAAACTAAGGACCTTGCACCTCCCAGGCAGGCATTTATCTCCCTCAGCTCTCTGCTAGGCCCCAGAGCTTCATATTCCCCAAGGCATAAAATTCCTGATCTTTGCTCTTGTACTGCCCAGGGATTTCAGTCTGTAATCCTAGGATGGTCCTTTCCCTGTCAACTTCAGTTTTTCAATCCACCCTCACTGACATCTACTTGCCAGGTTAAACGCGTCACATAACACAGGTGGATCAGTGGGCTTGAGGTGCGCCTAGGACACAGCGTGAACCATGAAGGCGCAGAGACATGCGTCCTTTCTCCGTCTCTACCCCAGCTTTGGGTGGACTCTTAATTGCAGTTTCACTTGTGTGCTGCTCTGATCAACATGGAACACAAAGTGCTTGGTCCTGTTCATATCTTTTGCCCAAATGCTTTTGTGTGGAACAATTCATTTGTCCCCAATGAAATATTCTCCGAAGTACAAATTTTAATCTATTAGCGTCTCCTTGACACACGAGAAGTGCGCCCCCTGGTGCCCACCGTGACCACCCAGATGAGCCCTGTCTCTACTGAAGGGTCTCCTCTGAAGTAGTCAGCGGGCTCCCAGCAGGCTGGATTTCTCCTGCCCAGGGAAGGCTCCGGCTGCCTGTCAGCTCATTGCCACCACACGCAGTGCACGAGCTGCGCACGCACTCAGTGTGCCAGGATCACGTGCCCTAGACATGCGCAGTAGCAGAGTTCAGCATCTGATCCTTCCCCATCAGGCCGCAGCACAGTGACTTCTCTTCACTTGTGTGCTTCTCAGTGCAAAGCATTTTATGCATCTTCTAAGCTAAAAGGGCCTTGGGACCTTTCCATTTCTCTGCATTGATGCACCCCGCAGAGGACTGGCATGTGGTTACCAGGGAGCGCCTTCCTTTGTAAGCCTGATGGAAAAGCTCAGCTCTCAAGATCTTTGCTGTCTAGATCTGGACTCCACATGCTGCCTTCTGAGCAGGAGGCTCCCCGCTCAGCGCTGGGGCTGCTGGTGCTCTGCATCCCTGCTGAGGACAGAGGAACAGAGAGAGGGGATGTGCTGGAGGGCAAGTTTCAGGGGCTTCCTTCTGGCTGTGTGTGTGCTGTGCATGGGTAAGATAAGCTCCTGCTCCACCAGCGTGGGGCTGGCGCTCTTTCCATCTGTGAGAGTGAGGAAGGAGGGACAAGGAGGGTGAACCTGTTCGGTGATAAAGACCGTGACACCCGCAGGGAGCTGCTGTGCATGACTCTCCACAGAGTCTCCTTGGTGACCTGAAAACATTGAAATCTTATGAAAGTTAGACAGTGTGTGTGTGTGTGTGTGTGTGTGTGTGTGTGTGTGTGTGTGCTGATGAAGATAATCACTGAAGAGGAAAATAAGGAAACTAAAAATTCACCTGGTAAGTGCACGCCTATGAAGGAAGGCAGAATAAACAGTGTCGCCGAAGAGAGATCAGGGGAAATTATAAAGTCTGAAGAAAATGCTTAAAGAAAAGCAGCAGAGGTCTCAAAGTGTTCCAGCAGCTGGTATTGGGAGGAAACCAATAGCTGCGTCCTCCAGTGGAGAAGAGGCAGAGGGAGTAAAACAGAAACGGAAAGGACAGCAGCAAAAGTGTGAAATGTGCTGAAATTCAGTAATACAGTGATCAGGCAAGCTGAATGAATCGCCTTCAGATTAAGTATTGAAGGTTTGAAACTGCTGTAGTGAAGATGCGATGCCTCTCTACAATGAAAAGTGGAAAAGTGCATGAAAAACACTTTTCAGTGTAGAAATGACAATAAAGACATGGATCCATTTTTCTTACTGACCAGTAAAGGATCAAAGATCGTGCGATGACGCAGTTTGGTGCTTAATGGAGAACAAGCCAGGCACGTGTTCCACACTGGGGACCAACTCCTGTGCAGTGAACTCAAACTGAGAAATTTTTACCAACAAAAGTGAAGATAAAAGAGGTCAGAAAATTTCATAGAAGAAATCCAAGAAGATATCCTTCAGACTGACGGCACTTATTTGAACAAAAAGGGGGAAAAAGACAAAGTAAACAATAGGTTAGAAATAATAAAGAAGATAAAATCAACAAAAAATTTCTACTGCTCCCTACATATGTTTAAACCTTGGAAAAAGACAAAGCATGGGTCCAAGGTCTGTGGAAAGACCTTGTAGGGGACAAGAGCAGGGGTAGCCTGGAAAGAAGGGAAAGAGAGACATTTAGGGAATGGGAGAGCTATTTATTCTTTCACATGCATCATTATTGCACATTAAATGTTTCTTCTCCAGATGCTGTGTTTCCTCTTACAAAGAAACAAAAAGTTTTTAAAGAATCATACTGTAAGAGGTAAGATATACCAGATATATATGGAGTCTTAATCTTGTCAATTAAAATCAGTGATGGGACCTCAGAGTTGTTCCTGAAGCACAGATGTCCTGTGTCAATTTTGCCACAGACCAGGCCCTTTTGTCTTCCTTCCAACTTTAACACTAGGTTTTTTCACACAGCTGCACCAGGAAGGATTTGCATGCTGACCCCTGGGGAGGACTCCCCCTGCCAGGCTGAGATAAAAGCTCCCCTGCACCCTTGCCTGCCTCACCAGGGCTCCTCAGTGCAGCTCACAATGAGGCTCCCTGCCCACCTCCTGGGGCTGCTGATGCTCTGGATCCCTGGTGAGGACAGAGGGGGCTGAGGAGTTGTGGGGGAGGGGTGAGCTCTGGGGCCCAGTGCTGCCCAGGGAGCTCTGTGGAGGAGGACGATGGGCTGCTTCCCCTGCACGAGGGCACCTGTGCTGCTTTCATCCCTGAGGACCAGAAGAGGGGGTGCAGGTACCTTAGCTGTGTAGGGAAGAAGACTGATACATGGGGGTGGAGAGGGATGAACTGTGCAGTTCTTTTTCAACAGCTAAATATTTCTGGCATGGACAGCAAAATCATACAAATAATGCAACCTCTTAAAAAACAGCAGAAAGTCTGTTGAGAAATGATTAAAATTATGTATACACGGACTTCAGTGTCTCTCTCCTTGTTTCAGATTCTAGTAGGGATGTTGTGATGACCCAGAGTCCACCCTCCCTGTCCGTCACCCCTGGAGAGCCGGCCTCCATCTCCTGCAGGGCCAGTCAGAGCCTCGTGCACGGCAATGGAAACACCTATTTGTGGTGGTTCCTGCAGAAGCCAGTCCAGGCGCCTCAGCTCCTGATTCATGAAGTTTCCAACAGGGCCTCTGGGGTCTCAGACAGGTTCAGTGGCAGTGGGGCAGGCACAGATTTCACCCTGAAAATCAGCAGCATGCAGCCTGAGGATGCTGGAGTTTATTTCTGCCTTCAAGGTACACATGTGCCTCCCACAGTGATGCAGCCCCGAACAAAAGCCCCAGAGCGTGGAGGCCCAGCTGCCCCAGGTGCTGCTGTGTGGGGAGAGGCACAGCAAAGTCTGGAGTCTGAGTGAGAGGAAGAGGCTGGAGATCTCAGGGGAGCAGGTGATGTTGAGAGCGCTGGAACATGAGTGACTCTGTTGAGGACTAAGCACCATTGGATTATTGGCCTGTCAGCTATGAGTGACTCTGAAAACCGTGGGCAGAAAGACAGAGGAAGTCATTGAACTAATAACCACATGATGAAGAGCCTGTTTTCAAGAAAGAATGGAGTGAAAAAAAAGAAAAACACTACAGTCTTGTTTACACTCTCGTTTGTCACTTAAATGATCAGAAACATTCAACGATCATACATGTACCTCATTTGTTCAGTGCATCTTCAAGCTTATTGAGTTTTCTTTTGTTTGGGTCAGGGTGATGTGCTGGGATATAGGTTTTTCTAAGTGCAACATACTGAGATGTCTCAGTTACTTTCCTATCCTTGTCGGGACAAAATCCCTGGTATTCAAAATTAAGGAAGGAAAGGCTTATTTAGCTCACAGTTTGTGGAGGTTTCAGAGGACACTCGGCTGGCTCCAAGGCAGAGTGGCGCAGGCAATAGGGCCACAGGTCATGACGACAGAAGATAACAAAGCAGGAAGAGCACAAAGTCGGGCAGTGGCAGAGGTGGCAAAGGGGGCCAAGGGCAAGCCTCTCTCTCTCTCTCTCTCTCTCTCTCTCTCTCTCTCTCTCTCTCTCTCTCTCTCTCTCTTTCTCTCTCTCTCGCTTAGACTGCATCCGGACTGTCGGATGATAGCGTGGGCGACGCGATGCTGCCACCCTTATCCCAGCATTGGGTCATGGACATATCGCAAGCTCTCGAAGTCCACCCCATGCGGGCATGAGGCTCTCGGGGGACAACTGGATGCAAAACATAGTGCCAGCCCAATTGCTTTTCATTTTTGATTTTAAGATAGGTCACCACAAATAATTTCCATGCTGAAACTGGTCTCAAATGTGGAACCTCACATCCCATCCTTTTAGAACACTCAGATGTAGTTATTGTTTATCCATTCATATTCAGTTATATTTCTGCTGTTTGCACTCAAATTTGTCACTTATTATAACACAGGTGCCTGGGAATGAGTTTCTGGGTGCCCAGGCTCGGCTTCATTGTGCAGTTCTTCTCCCCCGGCTGCCTGTAGATCTGGCATTAGGAGCATGAAGTAGAGTTTCCAGCTATATTTATTTTAACTGTGCATCATTAGGTAATATTTGGATGGTAGTTTCCATGATCCCAAATCCTGCTCTGTTTGTTACTCGTGGCCTCGTCCCTAAATGCAGTAGAGGTCACACTCTGCGCTGCCCTTCCTCAGGGGCATCTGTCTAAAACTCCTGCCCAGAGCCCTCAGCTCAGTCTACGATTTCCCCGCTGACAGCAAAGCAGGCAAGGAGCTTGTGCAATGAGATCCTGTAGCACCCAAATAAATTGAAACGAAAGAAGGAAAATAATTCTGCTACTTGTCTTCTTTGTCTGACTTTATTAATGTAACTTAATTCTCTCCAGTTGAACATCTATTCCTTCAAAGGACAAAGTTTTATTCTGTTTTATGAATACATAATTACATTCTGAGTATCTATGCCACAGTGGTTTTATCCTTAACTGTTCATGGACAACTCAGCTGATTCCATAGATTACTATTGGGAATAAAACTAGGATAAAGATAGGTATCATACAAAACTATATGCTCTGTGCCAGTGTCATTTTCTTTGAAATATACTCAGAAGGGGACACCTGGATCTTGCAGTGCTTCTGTTTTCAGGAATATCCACACCACTCTCCATCGTGGCTTTACTAATCCGTGTTCCCCCCAGCAATGCAGAATCACCGTCCGCATGCCTGCCACAAGCCATGGCTTTTAAAACTGCCTTTCTGATCCTCTGTGAATTCAAGTGGGTGACAAGAGTGCCCTCTGCTGAAGGCTCAGGTCACAGCACAGATGCGGGGGTGGATCTGCACCTTGCAGTGTCAGGCTGGAGAGCAACTGGAGTCACAGGCCCTGTTACTGAGAGCCACGGGCATGGCGTGATGGAAATTTGGGAAGATGTGTGTTTCACTTTGATGCTTTGCTGCCATAAATAAAATAGGGGGTTTAAAGAAGAAGGGGTGAGTGGTGGGATGGACAGAAGTCTACAAAGCCCGCATCTGTTACTCATGGCACAGTTGACTCTGGGTGCTGTGGATGGCTTCTCTGTGGTGTGCTTCAAGCTGCAGTAAATATTCAGCAAGAGGAGATGGGCACCATGCTGTGGCTTGAGTTGCTCTCTGTCACTTCCTATTGTTTCCCTGAATTTTGATCCACCAATTTTTGTGATTTTGTTTGTGAGCTCTCATAATACTTTCATCAAGCCTGGAGATAATGAATGGTAGCAGATAGCAAAAATTAGTACAGCAAAACAAAAAAAAAAAAATCATCACATTTATCTGGAAAATAATCAGGATGGACTCAAGTCATTAAACTGAGAATGAGAAGAAAGGAAGAAGAAAGTCTTACCAGGATTCAGAACTTGACATGCAGGTGGTGTCATCATTCATAAATGACTGACTTCTTAAAAAAGCAAATAGAGCAAACTAATGTAGCCACAGCATGGGACAGTGACTAAAACCCGTTTATGATGGCTGAGGCTAACCAAACCACAAAAAGTGTGTCAGGAGCAATTGCTTATTACCACTAAGAACCTGCCTGTGTCAGGGAGGAGGAGGAATCTCCGCTGTTTCTCCACACGCAACCACAAGTGGGCGCAAGTACACCACTGGGATGGCCCAGGGGACTCCCAGGTGCCTGACAATGTTCTTGAGTTCTGGGTAATGCTGTACAGCACTGTCACTGAACCATGGTCCCCTTTCATAGCTTGTTCTTTAATCTAGAATTAATTTTATCCATGATTCCAAAAGACGACACATCCATAGCAAGGATCTCTCAGGATGGAATCAGGCAAAATAATCTCATGAGCGGAGTTTGGCTAAAGCCAGTTCTTCTCTCACGTGCTGTGAAAAGGCGAGCACTTGTGGGTCAGAGGAGATGGTTTTCCAGGAAAATACACTTGGAAAGCTGCCCTCTAAAACAGAAAAGAATGAGACCTGTGGCACTGAGCTGTAGACCATCATCAAGAGGGAGCTCCTACTCCGAGTGAGGGAAGCTGAACCCGGCATGTCCGCCCTAGGCCAGGCGGCTCAGGCTCAACTCTGAAGGTCAGGCTGAAGACTTCTCACACCATCTTCCCAGCCAGGCTCCAACCGTAGAGCCTGCACGGACTTGACTCCAGCTCCTCAGCAACGAGGCACAGACCTCTCAGTAACTAAAGGACAGTGAACAACAGCGTCACATCAGCATATTTATAGCCATGGTGACATTCCTGAAAGAAAAACTGATCAAAGAGCTGTCTCTCAGTGCACAATGAGAAATCATGATGTTGTGAATCATTCTCAAGGTATGAGTCCTCAAAGAACATGTCTGACATGTTACATTCATCTCTAAGTCATGACCTGACAGACAGCCTGCGACCATGGTGAGAGCAGCCCGAGGCACAGCTCACTGATGAGCTGCACTGAGGTGGCTGTGACCGCAGGTCAGGCAGGTCCTGCAATCTGGAGATTTGTGTACAGAGACACCCAGGGGTTGGCAGCTGGTGTTTGTCATTCTCTGATCCTGCTCATACAGGCTAAATATATTTCCAAACTTCCCTGCCAGAATGCTCTTGGGAGGTTAAATATGAACACCAACTTGACAGCCCTGGCAGCCACCTGAGGCACTTACAGAGCTCTCATCTAGATGGGCCAGGATGAGCTGCAGGGGTGCCATCTTGGGAGGTGTCTGATCCCTGGACCCTGGCCTCCATGTCTCCTCTGTGTTCTTCCCAGTTCCCATGGTTGTGTAGCTTTATCACACCAGCTCCATGACTCATGATGAAACCACAGCTGCTGTGGACTGAACTCTCTGAAGCCGTGAGTCCAATATTCCTCTTTTTATATGAGAAATTCAGGTCAGGAGCTCTCTCTCCACCATGGGAAAGTGGAGAATTCCCCTGACATGGGACTCTTTCTCCATATCAGTGAATTTTAATGCAGGAAAAGTGCAGGTCATTTTCATGAAGTGTGGGAGGCCACTGAGAGTCATGACTGAGTCCAGTGTGTGACAATGTTAGGGCTGGTCACAAGGAATCATGCTAATCACTCCTGCCTTACACATGGAAAGTATGAGCCATGTGAGAAATATACAGCACAGGAAAGCTTCAAATCTTATTTTCTTCTGTGTTTTTTAGGGAAGTGTTCAGGGTGTTTAGGGTCTCACTAATAGATAGGACTCATAGTGATCCACCTGTTAACAGTCTCCTGTGAGCTGGAAATACAAGTGCACGACACCACATTCAGTCTCAGTTACTGTGTCAGAGCGCCATCTGGGTGGGGCCAGCACTATAAGTCCAGGGATCAAACCACCATCCCCTGTGCCTGCTTGCAGGGCTTTAATCTACTGAGCTATTTGGCCGGCCAAAGGAAACTTTATGTCTCGATGAACCCTATCTGCTCAGCACCTCCACATTAAGTCAACTAACTCGTATCCTGGATGTGTTCATTGTGAGTCGCATCCCGAATGCCCTGTGCTTCCCTCAGCTGCCTCAAGATTTCTCTCTCAAGCAGCACCAAGCACCAACTTCCTCCAATCTGACCTACTTCAGTCTGAGAGAACAACTGTCTTACCTGTTGTTACCTATGGAAACAGAGTTCAAGGCACCCCCTTGGGAGACCTCAAAAAATTAGACACTCTGATTGTGGTTTAGTTACTGAAACACGTACCTCACCTCCTATGAAGGCACCACTTTTCTATGGAAAGAAATTTCCTTGATGCCAGTATTTGAATTATCAAGCATCTGAGATTTGTTCTCATGATTTTACTGTCTTTTTCTTCAACCTTTCAAAATCAGTTACACTTTTACTCTTGCCTACAGCTCTGCTCACCCTCAGTACTTGCCCAAAGGTACTGCTTTGACTCAGGCCAAAAACCTCAATGCGTGTTTGCTTCACTTTCTTGTCTGAGAGGCACAACACCTGCCACTCCCAAGGAAAGGAAGAGAAGCTTATATTGGCTCCCAGGTTTCAGAGGTTCAGCCCAGAGGCAGCCAGCTCCAAGGAGGTCACCTGACAGGGGAAAAGCAGCCCATAGCATGCAGGCAGGGAGCTGAGAGCAGTTAAGGGAAGAGGGAGAGGAGAGAAGCTTCCTGATCCCGCCCCCTATGACTGGCCTCCCCCTGCCAGACTTCACCTCCCAAATCACATTCAGATTAAACTGAACCAGAGTGGAGCAAAGCACCACCGATTTGGATGCGGTTCCCATGATCACACAGTCCCAAAAGCCCCACAGGAGGGATTCTGGCAGGGCACATCCAGACAGAAGCCGCAAAAGGGTCACTCTGTGTCCCCAAGGACCACAGCACTGACAGAGTGAGAAGGATGGGGAATCAGCAGATGCACTGACACGCTGCGTCCCCTTGAGAACTCAGCTCACATGTGGGGTCACTGCTGCTGCTTATCCAGGTCACAGTTTGATCACTACCAGGACACAGGTCGGTGACAAGGACTTTTGCTCTGACACACTCTACCCAAAGAAAACTTCCACACAGTTAGACTGCAGATCTTGTAATTTAATATCTTACAACAAAAGGTATTCCCCATGTATTTCATTAATTTTCTATTTTTGCAATATGTGCCCTATTTGAGATAGCATTGGGTGAATTTGCTAATTTGGCCATGTGAGATTCATCTACCTGAGGTTCTTCAGGGAATTAACACCAGGAAAATACATAGAATTTTGTTTTTATTCCCTGAGCCTATTGCTGTACCTATTGACACAGTCATGTGACTTTCATTCTTGCCTACTTATTTATTTATTTATTTGCAGGACTGGGGTTCAAACTCATGACCTTACACTTGCCAGGCAGGCACTTGTGCCATGGAGCTATCTCCCCAGCCCCGCATTCTTGTCTTTTTAGAGTGGCTTTTGCTGACATTTGTTGATTTGCACCTCAGGAAGCATCTCTGTCCTCCTGGAGTGCAGCTCAGGTGTTCGTGTTCTCTAAGGTCCTCGGTGCTACTTCATTCAGACTGTAGTAATGTAGTGTGAAGCTTCAAGTCAAGATTTAGTTCAAGGGATGAGGATAGAACCCAGCGGAACCTGCCTGAAAAGAGCAAGGTCCTGAGTTGGATCCAAGGTATTAGAAAAACAAAAAACAAAAAACAATCCCATCATTTAGGGCCAGTGACAAAATAGCTCAGAGAACTATAGCTCATAAGACCCTAGTTAGGCAGGTACAGGAGCTGGAGTCTGATCTCTGACTCCCCATGCTGTGTGAGCTGGACTCCAGGGCTCGCTGAGCCAGTGACCAGGTCTGGGCGTAGCGGTGCACACCTGCAGTCTCAGCACTGGGAAGGGTAAAAACGGGAGGGTCCCTACGAGTCCAGACTGCCCAGCGAGACCCTGTGCCAAATACATTAGAAATACACATTATTTACTGTTTTCTTTATTGTTCAGGTATCTGATTTGAGACCTATGTGATCCCAACACTGTAGGATGAACCCGGAGGCTTTCCTTCTCTTTCTATTTCAGGGAACAGTTTGAGGAGCACTTGGGCGAGTCCTGCAAACATGTGATGAGCGTCGTCGCCCTGATGGCCAGCCTGGGTGCTTCCTGAATCCCTGCCGAGCAGTGGCTGCTCCGCCAGTGACACCAAGGATGTGGGGGATTCTGCGGTGCTCTGCCGCCCACGCGGACTCTGGGCTGCTTCTCAGGACGGCACCTGGGACCTGCAGTGGCCGCCTCTCCAGGGAAGTGCCCGCAATGCCTCCCATGCTGCAGGGCATGCAGCACGCAGCTCTGTCTCCCACCCGCCTACCTGTCTGCTGGCTTCACCTGCCGCCTTCCTTCCGCTAGGATGCCTTTCTTCAGCCTCTGGGAATAGGTCACCACCCACTAAACACTCATGCTTTGCCTGTCGGTGCCCACACATTCATTACTTCATTGTTAATTGGAATATTAGTACTTCTGAGTTTACATGAGTTTCCTGTCCTATTCTGCTTCGTTCTATTCTAGCTTGTATCTGTTGGCAGGATCTGACTGCTGCCGACCTGCTGACTTTGGGAAGCACTGGCAAAGGCCAAATGTGCTGGTGTCCTATTGTCCCCTGATGACATTTCTCAGTGTAAAGTGTCTTGAAAATAGGGTTAGATGAAAGACAGAGTTCAGAAGAAATGAGATTTTAAGGATTCCAATGAGCTACTGCAATCTTCACATCTTCTTCCTTAGATGTTTCCTTAGTTTTCATGCTCCACTTTTTATAGTGGTGTAACTCGTGCTCCCTGGATTGCAAGTCACGGAATTGCAGCCTCCATTCCTCTTCCACCCACAGCACTCCTGCAGATCAGCGTGGATAGCTGAGCACAGATTGCCAGGGAAACTTCACTTGGCAAGAATTCCACACTCGGGGTCAATCACAGGTGCCACATGGAAGGAAGCTAAAAGCCAACCAGGAAAATCATCTCGGGTGTTTCCGGTATGGCAGTGGGTCCAGCAGGCACTATATTCTACCTGCTCGAAAAAGAAGAAGAGAAGACGTGGTGAGCATCTGATAGAGCACAGGGTGACTGCACTCCTAGGAAAACCCTGCTGGCCTTGTCCTATACTGAGGAGAGAGTGAATCCACTGCACAGAAAACGTCTAGCGCTGAGGGCTCCTCTGAGATGCAGGGGCCCCCACCTGTGCGGTGTCCCTGAGAGGAGCCAGCCCTGCAGCTATGCCCATGCTGCTCCACCCTGCTGCTTTGTATGTGCCCAGAGCCCAGCCCAGCCAAGCCCTGAGGACTTCTTCATGGACTTCTCACCCTCTGGGCAGGAGTCGGTCCCACTCAGGTCACAGCATGGCCATGAGGGTCCCCCCTCAGCTCCTGGGGCACCTGTTGTTCTGGCTGCCAGGTAAGGAGGAGATGCCCTGGGGATTTTATCAGCATTGGATGGTCAGTGCCACTTCGGTACAGACAGTTCTTTTGCACCATGATTAATAATGTGAATATTTGTTTTTATATTTCCACTGTCAGGTGGCAGGGGTGACATCCAGATGACCCAGGCTCCGTCAATGTCTGCATCCTTAGGAGAGAGAGTCACCGTCTCTTGTCAAGCCAGCCAGGGTATTGGCAATAACTTACACTGGTATCAGCAGAGACCTGGGCAGGCTCCCAGGCTTCTTATCTATCTTTCCATGAGTCTGCATTCGAGGGCGACTTTGAGGTTCAGTGGCAGTAGATCAGGGGCAGATTTCACTCTTGCCATCAGCAGCCTGGAAGCTGAAGATGCTGCCAATTATTAATGTCAACAAGGTTAAAGTACCCCACCAACAGTGATACGAGCCATGCCATAAAGCTCCCAGAGGAGCAGAAGTGGGACTCGGGGCTGCTGCAGTGACTTTTCCTTAGCCACCTGCTAAGAGTGTTTCTGAGATGCAGCCAGAATCTGAAAGTGGTGTGAAAGTTTTCAAGAGGAGTTAGGCTCTTGCCTCCCTCTAGCCACGGACACATCAGGTTGCCTTTCTGAGTGTACTGAAGGACGCAGATTGTTGTGCTTTATGAGTGTGAGTTAGCATAAGACTGGAGATTTATATAGCAAAAGGCAAAAATAAGAAGTATAAGGTAAAATACGTAGAAAGACAATTTGAATTTCATTTAATGACCATAAGTATGATAGTGACAGAGACCAATCAAGAAAAAAGACGCAAATACAGAATGAGTTGCTCAAGGGGATGCTTGCCAGTAATCCCAGCTGTAGGAAAGTTGAAACAAGATGATTTTTGTGAATTGAAGGCTAGGCTTGGGCTCCATCATGTGTTTAAGGCCAGCCTGAGCTACCTAGTGAGACTGTGTCTCAAAATCAAAGCAAAGCAAAACAAACGAACAAAGTAACAGCAACAGCTAAAGCAGAATCTCCTCATGAATGGTTCTGTATCTTCAGAAGCTCAAGAAAACTTGTAACTTAGATTTTAGACAGAAATGGTTTCAGTAAAGGTTCTTAGCATACAAGTTCTTAGACAGCACTTTCTAAAGGCCACATTTTATATTTATTAAAAGACAGAAGCATGAGATCCGAGCTGGGACATAGCTCTGTAGTCAAAGTGCCTGCATGGGAAGCACAAGGACGGCTTCAATTAATAAAACCAACGCAGCATCACCCAGAACCTAGGGTGCATCTTGCCAGCCTCCGAAACCAGGGATGGTGGTGTACACTGGTAATTCCAGCACTGGGGAGGCTGGGACAAGAGGATCAATATGAGTCTGAACAGTATAGCAAGACCTGGTCTCAAATTTTAAAAAAGAAAATGAAATGTGAGACCCTCGGATTCATCCCCAGAAGCCGGAGCACACCTACCTAGTCCCATGTGATTGTCCCTCTGTGCACTCAGTACTCAGGGGTGAGTTGAACACCCAGGTATGAGAGCCCTGCTGTACTGAGCTGTCTGTAACAGAGCTGACCTGGGCCTCTGAACCTTCACAGCTTCCCGGTGACCTGTGAAGACCAGGTGGAATTAGGCTGCTTAACCTCCCGCCTCAGGACTCGTCCTTTGAGCATTTCCACAGGAAATGAGTTCAGGGAAACCTACTTCTGAAGATATTGAGAGACGCACAAAAGATCTTGTGATACCTCTCTAGATCAGGGCTTCCAACAGCTCAGAAGGTGTCAGGTAAGTAAGAGCCCCAGAATGTTCATTTTCAGTGTGCGTTCAGTGAAATCAGAAAGCTGAGTCACAACGGCACAGAATGATGACATCATACTGTCACTAGACATTCCAGAACTTTCAAGAAATATGTAAGAATCATTGGACAAAAGCACAACAACTATCTTGACAAAGCCCAAAATGACTACGTGTGCATGTAAAACTATCTTTTATCTACACAAAATTTTCCTGGGGATAAGATTACAAAGTCATTATCAGCATCAGTGACAAAAAGTAGGAGGAAAAAATTCTACATCTGAACCTTTTTGTAGCCATCTTTTTAAAACGTATAACCTTAGGCGCCAGGGAGATAGCTCCGTGGCACAATTGCCTGACTGACAAGTGCAAGGTCCTGAGATTGAACCCCGATACCACCAAAATAAATAGATAAATAAATACAACATATAACCTTCACATAAGTATTCAGTAATCAATGTATGGAGATCTTGAAAAGTTCAAAATAAAGAATAGTTGAATAAGACTAAAATTTGGATCACCGTGTCTACATGCTTATAATGTAAACCTGCGTGCACTTGCTATTCCAGATAGGTTACTGGCTGCGCATACACACATTGGCAAGCATTCTTGTCTGTGTTAAGGTTTGAGATTAATGCAAGGGTTTCTTTCTGTTTCTGCACTATTTTTGGTTACGTACACACGTTTGATTGGACATCCGTCAGTGATCTGAGTTCTCCCAACACCACAGCACTGTGTTAGTCTGGAATGTCCTGGAAGAGGGAAAGCCACACAGCACAAACTTCAAAGGTCACAGCTCATGGGCTCCTGACACAGTGAAGATCCCCAAGGGATGGATTCATTCTTCAAGAGTAGGGTGGGCTCATTGTTGAGAAACTCTGCAGTGACAAAAGTCCAGTGACCCTGGAAGCTGGCGTCATTGGGTTATGGTTAAGACTGCACTGAATATTCATCCAGAGGAATCACCTTAGCTGTCCTGAGCACCTGACTGCTTTCCTCCCTCTCTGCTTGCTCCAGTTTCTGTCATCACACTGTGACCTCTCAGAGCGGGTGGCTCCTTGGCTTTCTGGCTAAGATCAAGCTTAGTATCATAGTCATTTCCTCACACCGTGAAGACAATGACTGCAAGTGGAGCGCAGAGGTGAGCATGGCAGGGAGAGAGCACAAGGATCTGGAAATCAGCAGCTCGACTCTGCTGTCCGTAACCTGATTAATGCACAGCCACAGATAGAACAACATCATTGCTCATGTGGATTCCTGGTTCATAAATTATTAACGTTGAACTGAAAATGAACTCTAATAAACTAATGAGATTCAAGCACCAGACAGTGCCTAAGACCCATCCATGCTTGTGCTGTTCAGAGAAACAACCGAAACCAGTGTGCAGATGTGTCAGACAAGGAGCTAGGAAGGGGAGCTGTCAGGGTGCAGGAAAATCCGCAGGTGCTCCTCCACACGTGGCCACAAGAGGGGGCACGTGCGCTACGGGACTAGAGAAAGCTCTGCAGGAGTGGAGAAAGGCCCTGGAAACCAGGGTGCTCCTGGGTAGAGTCTTGAAGGCTTCATTGTTCTCTTTCACACAGAAGTAATGTGGCTCTTTTTCTACACAGACCTCGAGTCCATAGGGAAAGACCCTGAAGACAGACTCAGAATGCCAGTTTTCAAAGCTTGGGAATCCCAACAGGACCTGCCCAGCCTGAGGCAGGGATTGTGCCATTCCCAGGCATCTGGACGCAGCTCACTCATGAACCACGAGGGGGCGCTGATTCAACAAAGAGCCCGAGGCTGCAGCTCAGGCTGCAGGAACTGGAGACTTCTTTCAAAATTCAGTTCATCTGTTGAATTTAGCTAAACCCAAGAATTGTGTACATCATAGGGAATTTGCACCGGTGCAGAAGCTGCTTCGATTTGTCTTGTTTTCTCCCATTCCCCTCCCTTTCTTTCCTCTCTTCCCTTCTTTATTTCCACAGATTTATTTTCATTTTGTCCTTCATCCTTTTTCTTTCCGTTTCTCTACCTTCCTTTTGACCTCCCTGCTCTGAGTTCTCCTTTCCTTTTGACCATTTCCTTCCCATTTTGCAAAGTCTCCCGTCCAAATCAGTTATCTCCACTTTCCCGCTCTCGTGCCACCAGGACTCCGTGGTATTTACACACAGAGAGCGATTTATTTCCCTTCCGAGCGTGGCCTCGGGGTCCAAGGTTTCTGCACAGAGCCGTGCACGGGCGGAGTCTGACTGTTCTAAGTCCAGTGCTGCGCATGCTCCTGTCTGTCCACAGTCGCGGCCTTCCAAACAGCTCTGACAGGACAGCGTCCGAAGCTTACACGCGATCATCACCTGTCTCGTGCTGGCAGCCGACTGCCGCCCGGGTGGAGGCGCCACCTTGCATCTCCGTCTGATCCGTGGCCTCTGCTCCCATGGCACTGCTCCTCTGCTCCTTGTCCCAGTTGCCTTGGATCAGGTAGCTTCATCACCCCAGCTCGGGTCCCATGAAGTGACCTCGTGGGGCAGCTGCCGAGGCCTGAATCCTGTGAATCCCGGAGTCCAGTGTTCCTCCCTTCCCCCGGGGTGGGCAGCGCAGGCGCTCTGTTCCTGCAAAGGGAGGCCAGATGGACACCTGCGGCGTGGGACGCTTTCTGCATATGGGTTGATCTTAGTGTCAGAAACACGATGGCTGTTCCGTCCTTGGAAGACAGCTGGGAGCAATGCCTGGGCAGTGTGTGTCAGCTTTATGGGGACGTCCCCAGGGCTGGTCGCGCTGGATCACTGTACCTTCCACTGCCTCAGGAATGGAAGCTGTGAGCCGCACGCAGAACGCACAGCACAGGAGGCCCTCGAGCCTCAGAGGAGCCCACGCAGCGCCTCCGGATCCAGTCACGTTCCTGCCATCCTGAGCACGCCGCACCCCTGGGCGCCTGCGCTCTCCTCAGCCGGCTCCGCAGTTCTGTCTCCAGGAGCTCCACGCACAGCTGTCCTGGGCTCTGCCTCGCGTCCGCCTAAGGATTCACAGCCACTGTCTTACTCACGCAGGTCCGGTGGAAATAGACTTTTACAAGGCCAGGCTCCCGTGCGACCCGGAAACCTTACTGAAGCTGGGAGAAGGCTTTGCTCCTTAAACGCCTCTGTCACCTTCTGGGAAGTCACCACGTAGCTCTGGAAAGAGTTTTCCCTGTTCCCAGGATTTGATTTATCAAAAAATGTATGATTCCTTTGTATGATTTTATGATATTTTTTCAAAATTTTAAAACAAATAGCACTTCTGCTCATGCCAACAGGCCTGTACCCTCTGTGTATCCACTCCTGAGGTACTGCCGTGACCCAGGGCACCGAGCCCACGAGTGTCACTTATTCCCCTATTGTATCTGAGACACAGTACCGGACACCCACAGCTGAAGGGAGAGAAGCTCATGTGGGCTCCCAGGTTGCAGAGGTCTCAGCCCACAGCCAGCTGGCTCCGGGGAGGGCAGCCTGGCAGAGGAGAGCAGCTCAGGGCCTGGCAGGAAGGGAGCACACAGCGATGAACGGAGGGGGGAAAGAAGCTTCGATCACGCCCCCAGTGACCCACAAACTTGCACCAGGCTTCACCTCCCAAATCACACTTAGCTGAAACTCAAGCACCGTGGACCAATCCGCTGACTGGGGTGTGGTTCCCAGGATCCAAACAGTCCCAAGAGCCTCACTAAAGAGATTCTGTGGGACAGGAAATGGGGGCTGAAATCAATAGGTTCAGTAAGTGGTCCTGGAAGGACAGAGTCAGAAGGACAGGGCACCAGCAGATGCACTGCCACACTGTGTCCCCTTGAGAAATAAACTGACCTCTAGTGTCACTGCTGCTATTTATACAAGCCATAGTTTGGTTACTGCCAGCACATGAGTTGGTGACCAGGATCACAGCTCTGACACACTCTACAGAAACAGGAGGAGCACACATGAGGAGAACAGAAGATTTTGTCATGCAGATCCTGCTCTGCCGTGCTTCCCACAGGGACATCCGGGTGCTTCTCAGCATGGCGCCTGGGACCTGCAGTGTGTGCATCTGGAGGGAAGTGACTGAAGTGCTTCCCGCACAACTTGGCACAAGGCACCCACCTCTCTCTCTCGTACACACTGCCCATCTCTCTGCTAGCTTAGTCCTCTGTCCTGGACAGCAATAGGATTCTCCTCTTCAGCCCCTAAGAGGAAAAGCTTACCACCCCCAAAGCTGCCACACTTAGGGTTGGTTCTCTCTAACTTTTTTTTATGTCCTTCATTATTCTGAAAATCAACATTGTTGGCCCTTTACCTGGCTACCACCTCTGCCCCCCACCCCACTCGGTGCCTGTCTGTGTCTACCGACTGCACCAGGCTGCCACACCCCTGCTGGTTTATATCAAGCACATGCAGCAGCCTGTAAGCGATGGCATCCTGTCGTCCCCCAGGTGGATGCTTCTGAACCTAAAGTGTCTCAGCATGTGAGGGAAGATGAAGGGCAGAGGGAGCAGAAGTGAGATGCAATGACTCAATGAGACCCTGGAAGTTTACAGTCTTCTATCGTAAATTTTCCTTTTGTTTCAGGACCTATTTTATGTTGCACTAACACTTGTGCATTCTGGTGATGAAGGTCATGGAAACTGATCACCTGTCCCCTTCTACCTCACTACAGTCCTGGGAAGTCCTGCTGACACTCACTGCAGGAAGCTTACCAGGGAACCTTAGCTTGTGGAGACTCCTGCTGTCAATATTCACTGCAGGCACCACAGGCTGGGAAACTGCAAACAACCAGTCTTTGGTTTCTACAGGAGTGCAATGGGTCTTGCTGGTCCTCCGTATACAGAAAAATAACAGAAAATGTTTTGAGCATCTAAGAGAGGAAAACAACACTGTACTTAAAGACAAAGCTGACTGAGTTTGTCCTCTGCTCCCAAGGAACAGAATCCACTACAAACCCATCTCTAGCAGTGAGGTCTCCTCTGGAACACCTGGGGCCCTGAGCCTTCCCAGAGTCCCTGAAATGAGCCACTCTTGCAGTTGTGCCTGCCCCACCCAGCCCTGCTGATTTGCATGGGCCCAGGGCACAGCCCAGCCCTGAGGACTTCTTCATAGGCTGCTCACACCCTGGGCAGGAGTGGGTCCCATTCAGGACACACCATGGCCATGAGGGTCCCCGCTCAGCTCTTGGGGCTCCTATTGCTCTGGCTGCCAGGTAGGAAGGGGAAGCCCTGGAGATTCCATCAGCACTGCATTGCCAGGGCCACTTGGGTCTTTGGGACAGTCTTTAATTATACCAATAATTATCTAAATATTTGTTTTTATGTTTCCACCATCAGGAGGCAGGTGTGACAACCAGCTGACCCAGGCTCCATCAGTGTCTGCATCTCTGGGAGACAGAGTGACCATCTCTTGTCAAGCCAGCCAGGACATTAGCAATTATTTACACTGGTATCAACAGAAACCAGGGAAAGCTCTCAAACTCCTGATCCGTTACACAACTACTGTGCAGCCTGGGTTCCCTGCGAGGTTCAGCGGCAGTGGGTCTGGGACAGACTTCACTCTCACCATCAATGGAGTTCAGGCTGAGGATGTTGGAACTTATTACTGTCAGCAGAGTAGCGGCTGGCCTCACAGTGATACAATCCATGACATAAACCTCCTAGAGAAGCAGAAGTGTGGGGCTGAGCTGGCCCAGCTTCTGTTTCAGGTGCCTGTTCCTGGTAACAGTGTTTCTAAGATGCAGTGAGGATTTGATGGTCATTTGAAGGTCTTAGTGAAGGGTTCAGGCAAGGTCCTTCTCACTTAACTCTGAGTCTTCTTTCACTCCTCCAGCAACACACATGCGATGATATCTTTCCTAACTGAAGAAGAACACAGGTCATTAGACTTGAGGTGCATGAATTAAGCAAGTCTTGAGATTCATGTAACAAATGGTGGGCAATATTAGCTATCTCAGGTAGAAATATAAAGTAAAATACATAGAGTAGGAATTCAAATTCTTTTCAGTTACTACAAGTATGGTAGTGAAAGAGACCTATCAAGAAACAAAATACTGAACTCACAAGGCCCATGGTGTGGTTTGCCTGTAATCATGGCAGTAGTGATGCTGAGGTAGTAAATGGCAAGCTAGGCATGGACTACATAGAGAGGCCATCCTCAGATCTCATATATAGCAAGATGCTGCCTTAGAAACAAAGCAGAGCAAACCAAAGCCACAACAACAGCAGCAAAAGTGGACTCTCCCACGAGTGAATCTCAGTCCTCAGAAGCTCAAGTACACCTGAACATACATTTCAAGCAGGGATCAAGTCTGTCAATTTTATTTGGATGAAGAAAGCAGATGCTGCAAATCCAAGACCCTCTCATGCTCTCCCAGGAGCCATAGCACCTCGGCCATGGACGTTACGCTCCCTTCACCATGCGGTTCTCGAGTGTGACTCCAAAGGTCACATGTGGGAGCTGCTGCTCTCCACAGCTTACAGAGCAAGGGCAAGTGTGAATCTCCACCCGCCTCCCTTCCTGCCACCATGTACAGTTCATGGAGTTCACCCACCTTGAGCTCCAAGACCCTGAGGGCCTTTAAAGGCCATTTCCATGGAAAATGAGTTCAAAGAGCAGCTCCTCAAATCCTAATCCCAGAGATTTTGGTGAGGATGGGAATATGGAACCACTCATGGTTTTTTCAAACTAGAACTCACCCCCTTTGAGAATTGTGTCAGGTATATGACATCTCCGTAGCATTCTTATGTCTGCTGGGAACACTATCAGAGAGTGAGGTCACAGTAAATAGGAGCCATGAAGTCCTAGTGTCAGGGAAAAATGAAAACCGACTTAGATCCATGAGAATCCTTTGATAAAAATGCTGTTTTATTCTCAAACAGAAAAGCATACCAACCTAAAGTAGATGCTGCATTCTTTTCCATCTACACCAACTTTGTCCAGAATGTAAAATCTTCATGAGCATCAGTGAGCTTTTATAAACGCAAACTCTCAGAATCTCCTTGGACCTCCTGCTGGCCACCTGCCCTTAGCACAGGAGCACGGGACCTTGAGGAGCATCAAAAGGGTCTACTTAGAAGTGTCTTTCAGTTACTGAAAATCTTGTATAGTCAATTGATCTATTGAATAAAATATACATTGAAAAGCACAAATTAAAATCTGAACAACTAATTTGAAAACAACAATATGCAGTGTAACAGCCACTGCTGAATTCCTATCATTTGTTCAGTGAAAGTGTGTATTGTGTAAGTTTTTTAAATTACTATATTTGTGGCTTTTCAAAGAGAACTATTTAGAAGATGCTCCTGTGCTTTCATTTCTGTTGTGTAGCAAAATAATATAAACTGAGTTCATTATAAAGGAAGCCGATTTGTTACACTCAACTTGGAGGTCTCAAGTTCAGGACTATACTGGCCCCTGGTCTTGTCCTTTAACAGAACACAGCCATCACTGTCACAATGTGGCATGTGAGAAATTAGGATACCATCTGTAGCTGGGGTGTCCAAGCGTGGAACATGGTTTCAGTCCACCACACTGCCCTCTCCTTCAGAGCAGCCATCTGGGTAAGATCAGCTCTGGGCCCTTCCAGAAGCAGCAGCTGCAGGAACCTCACCCTCTGGACCAGCCACAGGCCCTGACTGGCTTTCTACCTATGTAGTGGCTGCAGTGAGAATCCAGCCTCTGGGACAGAAGTGCTGCTGGAGAAGCCACATCGAAAACCCAGCAGCTCTTATCGCCATTTAGTTAGGACAAAATGAAATGGGAAAATGTTAAAATTCCTCTCTTTACCTAAGGTTGACATTCACAAGTTTTTGTCAATAGAATGATCCAGCATTTGCCCATGTCACTAAGTTGTGTATTTTATTTACTCCTGGAACCTATTGTGAGAATGTTGGACTCTAAAGCATCATTACTCCTTAGTGTTTATCCCTAATCAAATAAAATGTGGAGATGGGAAGAGTAGCCTGCATTAGATACATGACAATCCACACTGGCAGTAGGGCCAAGCCATGAACGAGACAGTTCAGGGTCGTGTTGTTCGTGCTGTACGTGATGCATGTGCTGTACGTGCTGTGCACGCTGTACGTGCTGAGTGTTCTCACTCACTGATTTCTGAGCAGCTGTTTATCAATCATTATCCTTCAAATACTAACCCATTCAAAAAGTCCACATCTACCCATTTGTGTATCTATATATTTGAAACAGGCAACCTTAATTAAACTATTTAGTAATCAATTCATGAAGATCTTGAACAGTTCAGACTAAATGATTGTTGAATAAAACTAAAACTTGGATCACTGTGCCTACCGATTTATAAATTTAATCTAGGTGTATCTATGATTGCAGATACATTGTTGGCTGCACATACATAATGGCATTCTTATCTGTGCTAAAGTTTTAGTTTAACTCAAGCATTTCTCTGTGTGTCTGCATTATTTCTGATAACACAGTCACTTTTTTGCTCCATTCTTGTGGGTCATTTGTGTTCCGCTGACCTCATGCCACTCTGCTACTCCAGATCATCCTGTGAGAGTGAAATTCACACAGTGTAAACGTGAAGGATCACAGCTCATGGGACACTGGTCCAGAGCAAGCCTGTGAAGGGCCGCCATTATTGTTCATGGGTAGGACAGGCTCACAGTTTAGAAAGTGAGCAGTAACTAAGGTTCAGTGGCCCTTGGAGTCTGCACCATTGTGCTATGTTTAGGATTGCAATGAATATTCATCAAGAGGAAATCCTCATTTGCTGTAACAGAGCACTTTATTACTTTTATCCCCCCCTCTTTATGCTCCAGTCTTTGTAATTTAAATTGTGACATCAGGAACAGCTTCTTCTATTGGAAGATAATATCAGCAAACAGAAAACAGAAATTGGTACCAGCAAGAGTAAGTAAATTTGTCTTGAAATTATTTAGCTTGACTCTCTACTGCATTTAACATGATAAATAGAAAACAATGAATAGGAAAATATCATTGAGGATGTGATTCTCAATTCATAAATTACTAATTTTTTACCTGAAAGTCCAACATAATAAACTAATGTAAGTCCAATACCAGACAGTGTCAGAAACCCATTTATATTTGTCGTATTTACCCAAGCAACAAAAATATAAGTGAAAATGTGTTAGCAATAAGGACCTATTATGAGAAAGGAGATGGCTGTCGTGAAACAGGACAATCCACAGGTGTTTTCCACAGCTGGCCATAATAGGAGGCACGTGCAGAACTGTGATAGCAGAGAAAACTGCAGGTGTCTAGAAATTCCTAGGGGACCTGGATGTTCCTGAAAAGTACTGTTAAGGATTCATTGTTTGTTTTCATCCAGGGATAATTTTGCCCCCTTTTCAAACTGACCTTGTGTCCATAGGGAAAGATCATTCCAGACAGACCCATAATGATTGATCAGGGAAGTAGTGGCTGAAACCATTTCCTCTGTCACATACAAGAAAAAGGAGAGCACTTGTCAGTTTGCTGACTCCCACTGAAAACAGGATGAAAGTAACTGTCATTCTCACAAAAAAGTGAGTGAGGCCTGGGTCCCTGTGTTGCAGACAAGCAGTAGGGGACTCCTCATCCAAATGGAAGAAACCCTGAAACATAAATGTTTGCTCTAGGCCAGGCATCTAGGGCTTGAGCACCTGCAGCTCACACTCATTTTTCGTTGCAAGCATCATCCCCAACCTGGCTCCAGAGTTAGGACTCGCACGGTCCAGCTTCTGGATCCTAATGTACAAAATCTCTCAGTCTGTTAAGGCACAATGCCCAACAATATATTTTGCTGTACCGATATCAATGTTGACATTCAGGCAAGAAGCATGAGCACAAGGGCAACCTGTCAGCACTCCATGAGAAATTTCACTTCTGCAGTCCATTTCCCTTCTGGTAGGAATCCTCCAGGATCAGGTTTGAAAGTTCACAATCCTCCATGACTCATGACCTGCCTGTTTCAAGGCATCTGGACGCAGCTCACTCAGGAGCCACAAGGAGGCACTGTTTTCCCCAGGTTCCTATGGCTGCTGGTCAGGCAGGTGCCTGAGACCTCGAGGTTTTTTTTTTTTTTATTAAATTCAGGTTGTTGGTACAATTTAGGCATATACAGGACCTCATTCATCACAGATAATTTGTACCAGCTGTACCATACCGTGATTTGCCTCTTTGTGTCACCTCCCCTTCCTTCTTTTCAACTCCTCTCCCTCCTTCATTTATAAAGATTACTTTGTATTTTATCCTTCTTTCCTCATTTTCTCTTTGCCTCTCCTTCCTTCGATCTTGCCCCTCTCTAGTTTCATTTCGAGCAATTTCTTCCCATTTTGACATATTTCTTCTAAAAATTCAATGTTATTTACACTTTCAGTTTTTCACACCAGTGGCGTAATATGATACACAGGAGTGAGCTATTTATTTCTTCAGAAAATGAGAAAGATTTTTCATTTTACATCCAAGTTCTTTGCATGGACGCGTGCATGGGTCGAGAGCCTATGTTTGTCATAAAAATAATGTTTTCCGAGTCTAGGCGTGGTGCCGCTCACCTGTAATCCCAGCACTTGGGAGGCAGAAAAGAGCAGGATCACTATGAGTCAGAGCTGCATAGTGAAGCCCTGCACAAAAAAAAAAAAAAAAAGAAAGAAAAAGTAAAAAAGGAAAAAGAAAAAGAAAGAAAAGAAACAATTAATGTTTTGCTCTACTCATAACCATCCATAACAAAGACATTTCTAAAGCTTTCTGCCAGGACATCCTTACTAAGGTGAAATTACTCTCGTAACAGCCTTTCAGGGCGTTTGTGTGGCTCGTCACGTGGTGAACCTGGATGAGTGCTGGAGGAAAAATCTTGTATCTCTATCTGATCCCGGGCCCACGTCTTCCACTTTGCTGCTCCTCTGCTCTTCTTGTGAGGTGCCATGCTGAATTAGGAAGAGCATGGTTACCCAGGTGTATCACAGCAGATCCACAGCCCATGGTGCAACCACTTGGAACAGCTGCTGTGGACTGAATTCTCTGTAACTCTGAGTCTGCTGTTGGCCTGTTCCTTTAAGATACCAGGAGTCCTGTTCCAGGCTTGTAAAGCTGATGAATGCCCATGGTATTGGAATCCCTCCACATATGGGAAAATTTTAATGCAAGCAACATGATGGACATTTTCATCCAATGTGGGAGCAACCTGAGCAGAGTGGCTGAGCACTGTGCATGGGTTTTACTGGGAACATCCCTGGGTCTGGGCAAGCTGAATCACTTTACTGCCTACAGTCTTACAAATGGAAATTATGGGCCATGAGAAAAATATAACATAGGAAAAGCTTAAGTGACAGACGAATATTCATTGAGGGCCTCCCAATTCAGTCAAGTACCTCACTTATGAGCGTCTGCCTCAGGTGTTGAACCCCTAGATGCCCTGCATTTCAACCATATGAAATCTAACATGGACCAACTGTGTTTCATCTTCTCAACTTCTCCAGTCTGATGAAACTCAACATATGCATCACATCATTGTATTTCTAGGTCATTACTTACAGTGATAGATTACATGTACTTATCCCAGTTTTGAGTTAGTAAGAGGAAGCTATTTGTGGGTCTTCCCATGCAGCCCTAAACCCCTTTATCTCATTGGTTTTCATGGTATCAAATACACAAGGTTACAATGGCCACCAGAGTATCATCTGTCACTTACAGAGAAACAGAACTTCTTTTGTCGATTTTTTTTTTTCTGAGCTCAGTGCTTGAGATATAACTAATTCCTATGGGGTATGATGCCAGTGCCTGCAACTCCAGAAGTAGGGAGCCTGAGGTAGGAGGCTCACAGGGATTTCAATCCCAACTGGGTCACATGGGAGACCCTGTCTCAAAAAATGTAAAAAAAAGAAAAAAGGTCAAATAAATAAATAAAAATAATTAAATTCTTAAAAAAATAAAAATTAGATTCAAAGAAAAGAGAAGAATTTTAGGAAAGAAAGAGTGTCTCCAAAAAATCAGCAAATAAGCAATGTAAAAGTAGCAGCTGGGTCCTTCCCACGTAGTGCTGGCTTCTCCAGCATTCAGAACACAATGCTTATTGTGGCACTAGGGACTCCACCCCTAGTGGAGGAGGCACCAGGTGGACAGACACAACTGTCCACAAGAGCAGCCCTGATAGGAGCTCTAGAGATATTTGCAGCTCTTTGAGAGTAGGGAAAGGTATCATACAGTGGGCACTGAGTTCATACACTGATTCTTTTCATAATGCTGGTTGCAAAACAAATTAGAGAACTAACCAAATTTCCCTACGAGGCCAGCATGCAGCCAAACCATTGAGTTGGACTCAGCGTGTGACTGGAATCGTGGAGAGGATTATGCTGTTGAACCAAGACGCTGCTGTGGATACCCCAGGAAGTTGGAGATGCCAGGAATAGGCATGTTTGCATAGGGAATGCACAGGCAGAGAGCTCAGCCTCCCTAGACAGAGGCCCAGGCGCTGCAACCAGCAACACCATATGAGCGGGACTGCCCATGCTGCTGGCACTCATAGCTCAGCACAGTCTTACCTGGCCGCTGGGCCAGAGCTGGGACGTATCATGTTTGCACCAGGCTTTTAATTTTTTGTTTTGTCTGGCTTTGGTCCAGTTCTTTTCTATGTGATGAACACATTTCCTCCATGTCCTTCCACCACTCCAGTTCCTCCTTGGAGGGAGCTGGCCATGGGCAGAGTGCCCTGAAACTGTGACCCTACGTAAACCCCTCCTCCCTTAAACCTGCATTGTCAGCTGTTTTGTCCCAGTGGAGGAAAAGCTGACTGACACAGGAAGGAAATTCTGACATCCCCCTCTGTATATAGTGTAGTGCCATCCCGCGAAGTTTACAGTGTTCACCAGTGACACAAATGTGTCATGGAGAGTCCCTGCACAGATTGGCCTGCACATTGCTTGTCGCTAAACTACAGGTTTGTTTCTGCATGCTACCCAATCCTGCTGCACCTACTGGCCCAGTTACAGACTTCAATTTTACACTGAGCAGAAAACTCAACTCTCAATGGACTGGGTTCTAATTTAGTAAAGGCTTGGAGGAAACAATTTCCCCAAACATCACTCACAATAATGCAATATAAAGTAACTCCTTCTTCATTCTATACTAATTTTCTGGGTATTCATTCCCCTAAGAATACTGATGGTCAGTTTCTATCATGGGATGTAATTACAAAGAGTGTGAACTGCATTATAAAAACTGATGGAAAATAATTTTATATTCACTGCATGAGGCATAAAATCCTTTATGCTTTTCCTCAGACTAAAACAGGGGTGACATTTGTGTGCAAGAAACACATGTTTTTCTCCTCATCCAGCCTTGTCACAGATAGAATGCCCCTATTCCAGGTCTCATAGAAGAGAAGTTTCTAACCTTGACATCTGGCTATTTTGAACCTGTAGCCTGGTGATGCAGATGCCAGGCAACCATCCAGCTGGCTTAGACCACTTTTGTTTGGAGATCCATCACTGTGTGTACCTACGGATTTGCAAGTTACTGTTATTCTCCAGAATAGCTGTGAGAACAAACAGGACGGAAGCTCACATCTCAAGTAAACCTGAACACCTCAGCTTTACATTCCTGGGACTGTGTGCTTTCTGCAGTAGCTCCGGGATGTTATGTATCCTTGAGACAAAATTTTCCCCAAAACTAATTGTTTCCACTCATGAAAACAAATTTTACTTATTTCTTTTTTAACCTGTGCCTCTTTAAGTGATATTTTCAGTCACTGGAGTCCCCTTTCTTCCTGCTGTCTCCTTCCACTGCCCCACAGGGTTGTCTCACACCAGGGCCCCCACCATAAGATTTGCATAGAGTCCCCAGGGAGCCCTGCCCTGCAAACCTGAGATAAAAGCTCAGCTCCAGCCCTGTGGGGACTGCTCAGATCTCCTCAGCTCAGCTCCTCAGAATGAGGCTCCCTGCTCAGCTTGTGGGGCTGCTGCTGCTCTGGATCCCTGGTGAGGACAAAGGAGCTCAAGAAGGCAGGGAGGAAAAGGGTCCTGGTGTTTGTAGATTTCATGGTGATCACTAGTAGAGACAGCATCTGGGGCAAGGAAGGGAAGTTGAAATTTTGTCTCATGAACATTAGGAGATTTCTAACAATAACCAGAGCTCTCAAAGTCCTTTTGCAGAAAGAGTCCCCTGGAGCTACAGCAGCGAGTTCTTTTATAATACTTGTATGATATGAATAGGACAGTGAACTTGAGGTAAAGAACCAAAGGAGGTCAGGCAAATTGCTCCTAAAGTGTGCACTCGCCCTTATCCCCTGTTATTATTTCAGGATCCAGTGGGCATGTGGTGATGACACAGACTCCAGGCTCCCTCTCCATCACCCCTGGAGAGCCGGCCTCCATCTCCTGCAGAGCCAGTCAGAGTGTTGGTACCTATTTGCATTGGTACCAACAGAAGCCAGGCCAATCCCCAAGGCTTCTGATCTATAAGGTATCCAGCCGAGCATCTGAAGTGCCAGACAGGTTCAGTGGTGGTGGATCAGGGGGGACAGAATTCACCCTGAAAATCAGCAGGGTGGAAGCTGAAGATGCTGGAGTTTATTTCTGTCAACAAGGTCGGTATTACCCCCCACCCCACAGTGATTCAGCTCTGAACATAAACTTCCCTGTGTGGGGCTGACCAGCTGCCACCTGTGCTGGCTTTCTGCAGAGCCACAGGGCAGCTCCTCCAACACGACTGAGGGACAGAGTCTGGGGAACTCAGGCAGTGCATGGCTGCTCTTTGGTCTCTGTGTTCTGCAGCCAAGGACTTGGCTTCTGCGGCAGACTTGGGGGACAAAATCAGCAGGAGAATGCGGAGGGCTGTGTGCCTGGTACCTCAGAGCAGCCAACCAAGAGGACACGGAGGCTTCAGTCTCAACTCCTCCTAGTTCCCTGCCTGCCTCAGTTGTCAACAAATTTTGTCAGTGTGGCACCAAATAATTTGAGATCCTTGGAAAGACAAGTTGAACCCTTGGAGGAAGTTGTCCCTCTGTATTGTAATCCTCAGGAAATAATTTAGGAAAATGACTTCACTGGTGTATCTAATATCTGTCCATAGTATTCTCATAAAGAGGATGGCTGAGAAATTAATAGACTTGAGTTTGAATATCCAATAATTCCTTTGTATATTCGTAGTGCATAGACAATTCTACTGTCATAAATGTCTGGTTTACTTCATTGACTTTGCTGAATGTAAAGGGAATTCCAACTCCCAAAAAGAGCTGAGCAAATAAACAATAAACTGAGGGATGGAGAACTTGAGCCTCAGCTCATATGTCTCAGAATCCTAGACTTTTCTTTCTTTCTTCCACTAATAAGTTTAAATATTTTGTGGTTTCTCTTATGTGAGACACACCAAGTATACACTAATTAAAGAATAAAATAAAAGAGAATAGATAGGATGTAGGAAGGGGATCAGGAGGTGATGTGAGGTGGGAGAGACTGAACAGGAAAGAGATGCAAGGAATTAAGATGCCAACTCCGTCACTACCCACCACCCCACCAACTGGGCTGATGCCCAGGAAGGACCTCTTGACCTGCATATACCCCCACATTACCACCGGAACTCCACTCTCGCCCACAGCCTGCGACTGGTGGGAGCATAGGCAGGAACACTAGGCCTGTACTCTCGCACCACTGGAGCTTCATCCTTGCCCAGAACTGAGCTCCAGCGTCTGCTGTGGAACCCTTAGCAAAATTCCCTGCAGAGAAGCTGGGGGTCAGACCCTACCAGCTAATCCAGGAGTTTAGCATCTTGCCAGAGGAGCACAGCAGGCTCTCTTTCAAAAGATGTAGCAGGAAAATGCTAAGCAAAGCAACCAGACCCAGCTAGGATGTCCTGTCCACATCTGGATAGGATCAAGATTGGTGGATCCAGACTCAAATTTTGGTAGGCGCTAATGGCATAACTTCTCCAAAGCACAGAGGTCACTGCTACACAAAATGACAAAGAGAAGGAGCAATATGGATACTCAGGTCCCAAGCCCACAAAGAACAAAGGGGACACTACCATGGGAGAAAATGGGAATCATGTAGCCAAAATCTTTAAATTGGCAACATGTGAGGTAGACAGACAAGTGGAGAAATTTATAGAGGAACTCAGATCAGAGACAAAAACTGAAGTAAAAAGAGAAATGCATGAATTAATAGAATCTGAAGTGGAAAAACAACTGCAGAAAAGTATAGAGGAAATCAGACCAGAAATAACCTCTGACGTAAAGAAAAAAAAATCTCTAAATTAATAGCATCTAAACAAGTGCAACAACTGCAGAAAGGTAGAGAGGCAATCAGAGCAGAAATAATCTGTGAAGTAGAGAGAAAAATGATAACTATAATAAAAGATTGAACTTCTCCTAAAGAAGACATTGTTAAAAAATTAGAGGAGAATAGAAAAATGATGGATTCTCTGAATGAGCAATATGGAAAGAAATAGATCACATGAAATAGTTTCAAAGAGATATACAAGAAAATATAATCTCAATCACAAGCTGGCAACACTGTATGAATGAAAATGAAGATAGAGTTTCAGATTTTAAAGACACAGTCACAGTTAATGAAAAGGTAAGAAAGGATCTCTAAAAAATCAACCAGGATGTAGGAAGCCCTAGGGATTTCCTAAGCACAGTATATTCATTATTTCTTGCCTCTCTAGAGAAGTTTTCTGAAAATCTGTTTGATTGTGTTTATTTTTCCCATGTCAGGCGTGCAATATGACAACAAGATGACCCAGTCTCCTCCCTCCCTCTCTGCCTCACTAAGAGACAGTGTCACCATCAGGTGTCAGGCAAGTCAGGAGGTTAGAGATAATTTAATCTGGTATCAGCAGAAACCAGAGAAATCTCTTCACCTGTTCAACAATGCAAAGTTATTCACCCTAGTATGGTATCAAAGTTCAGTAGCAGAGCATATGGGAGAGAATTCATTCTCACCATCTATAACCTGGGGTCTGAAGTCTCTGCCACTTCCTACTGTTTCCAGTACAGTAGTACACCACCTACAGTGATTCAAGCCACAACAAAAGCCTTTGAAAGAAGCAGAAGTTGGAGGCTGAGCTGCCTCAGCTGCTACTCCTGGGACTCAACTGCTTAATATCTTTCCTAGAAGCAGCCAAGATTTCAGTACTGGACAATTTGTAAAAGAGAGGTCAGAAATTCTCCTCAGAATAATTAAGGTCTCTCCTCCTTTTGGGTCTTATCAAGCCAGAGTGTTAGTGCCTTTTTCAAAGCATAAAGATTATCATATCAAGGTATTGCATTGCACCATATGTTAGAACTCATCAAGTAAAAAGGTGTTGAATTTGCTACAAGGGGACATTGCTTTAGTATGGCCATTTACAATCTTTTCAAAATTTTTTGCCCTTCTGAGATCACCAAAGAAGTGAGTGCTGCAAATGGGATCCTCTACGTCATCCCTCATGTGAGTGCTGGGCATCATGCAATGGGTCCTCAACCACATGGAAATCTCTGTCCTGAAGTGGGTGCCCAGGAGCAGAATCCTAATCTTATCATTTGTCAAAGTCACCCTTCAAAATAAAATTTTAGCTCTCCTCTTTGCTCCTACATCTGACTGCTGAAGGCCTAAGCCCGCTACTATCTTTCAAATCTCAGAGGATTATTGCTTCATAGTCTTCTCCGTAGCCAAGCATGGAGAGGCAAGTATTTCTGAAACTATATTTTCCTCAGAGATGGTGAGATTGTTGATAGAGGACTATCAGGAATGTCAGCTTTTCCCCATATCTCTGGATTTTTTTTTCTGGCTTTTCAGATATCCTAAGAGTATGCTAGAATTTGTTTCAACTTATTAGCTGTAATTCAAGATCATAGCAGACTGTTTGATAATCATAGCCTGAACTGAAAGTAAGAGATGAGGAAAAGAAGTATGGGGAGATCTGTATGTGTAGCTTTAATTCTATCCCACTTGACAAACCTTACTTGACAAAAGTAAACATAAGCAACGCAGTACAAAAAAAGAATAAAAATGAAAAAAAATAGCACTCAAAATGAAGTAGACATGTTTAACAATTGTCTTTCTTAGTTTCCATGAGTTTTCCAAATATCTGGGTTTTGCTGCAAAGCAAGTGCCCCCTTGCTAGGAGCATCACCCTGGTCAATAGATCAACTCATGATTCAGGAAGGGCCGATGCTCCGCAGGCACCGAAGGAGGTCGGATTCCATGGAAGGATTCAGATGCTGTGTTGAGATGGATGTTTACTTTAACTACAGAGATTCTTGCCTCGGTGGGGACATTTAAGAAAATTTATGGGCCAGCAGATAACTCAGCAAACTAAACCGCCTGCTTTGGCAGAATACAGTGGTTAGAGTTTGATTCCTGGCTTGCCGTGCATGCCCTACCCCTGGGCCACACAGAGACTGCGACAGAGACTGGTCATAGAGGCACTGGTTTATAATCCCAGTGCTTGGGAGGCTGAAATCAGGAGAATCATTATGAGTCCAATTTACATAGTGAAAACCTGAGGACCCTGTAGACCCTGTACTAAATACATAAAGGAAAAAAAGGGTATTTAATGGGACACGCTGAGAACACATGGCAATTTTTTTTCTCTGGGTGTCAAATTTTATTTTAAATGAGATAAACGTTGAAAAGCATAGTTGTTTTCATGGCGCTATCAAATTTCTTCATCACTACTGGGAAGAAAGGAATTTAGACTCATCAAAAATCATCAATTGGAAGAGGGCCTTGAAATGTGACATAGCTGAATTCCAGGACATCGGACATCGGTGGGAATCTGACCAGAGTAGCTATTGCAGGATTCTGCTCACAGCACAGGGTTGCTGGAAACCATGCATCCTGAGGGCCTCAGCCCCGGGCCATGGGTGCAGCTCAAGCTCAAGGGTGGAAACATCCTTGGTGTCCAAGAGAGATCCAAGGAAGCCTAGCCCAGCTCAGTCTAGGAAATGATGCTTACAGGAGCCACCAAGAACTGCTGAAAAGTGCCTACTTATGTTGTAGGCATGGCTAAAAAATAAAAGCAAATAATATGGTTTGCTAAAATATGAATGAAATCTCTCATTAGCTAAGTGACACATATCTGAGGCACCAGTAAAATCACAGTGTTCCAGTGACGGATGGACCAACTATGAAACCATCCTTCAGGCTTGGGCTTACCTGTATACAATGCAGAGCATTATTTCTGTTCTGCCCCCCTACCCTTTCTCATTTCCCTTTTAGGAACCTGGTCCATTTGTCCTGACTCCCAGCAGAACTCCTCAGCTCCTCAATCTGGCTTCAGCTGAGTGGAACTAAGATTTTGCTTTGCAGAGAGAGCTCCTCTTGCCAGCATCAGAATCTGTCTCTTCCTCTCTGTCCTCTCATCCTCTACCCTTCTACAGGTTCACAGCGTGAGGTAAAAATGTAATGCCTTAGGCTTTAGAAATCAAACACCCGGAACCGTGGCTTCTGTATAGCACATAGTTGTCTTCGATGATGCTGCAGATATTAGCATATAGAGTTAGTCAACGTCAAATTTTTAAGCATTAACTACTTTTTTCAAAATGCTTATAGAGGGGCTGGGAAGATAGCTCCATAGAATAAGCGCTTGCCTGGTAAGTGCAAGGACTTGTGTTCAATCTCTGGTCCCACAAAATAAATAAATAAAATAAAATGTTTAC